>BMAO01037584.1:0-18756 GCA_019973975.1 Trichonephila clavata | reverse complement strand
TTTATCGTATTTACATTTTCAATTGAAACTGTTTTTTACTCGTTTCATTTATCGATATAATGAAAATGTGTAATACTTAAAAATGGAAGGGGAAATCTTTGAAATTAGAAGGCCCTCAGTGAGTGGCAGGAAGCACCGGAGGGGGTCCTCGACCCCCGCATAGAGGGAGAACAGTCGGTCCTTTCGAAACCTGCGAAATCGGGGCGTCCGAGCTTCCGGAACACGACCACGAGAGGACTTGAGCCCCCGGATCGACGCCGCACTCGTTGGGGGGATCGCACTTCCCGATACCAAAGGTTAAGGGGAAAAAAAGGATTGCAATTAGTGTGTGAAATTCTTTGTAACAATTTTTTCTTCTTTTGATTCGTAAGGCGTTTTTTTTTTTTTTCAATGAAATTCTCTCTATTGCAATGTAATTTTCCCCCCAACTTCTCCCATCGGGTTTATTCTGATTGAGTTTTTTTTTAATTTTTTAAATTTATTCCTCATTCCCTTTGAAATATTAATACCTTAAATACAATTTTTCTTTCTTCCTCTCGATAACGTTCACTCGTAGAAAGTTACCAGGGTAGATACTGTGTTCTCACTCTTCTGTTGCAAAATAGTGGAATTTTGTGTCTGAGCACTCATCGAGAAGGGGGCGGAAAAAAATGACACTTTCAATACGAAAAGTAAAAATTTATTTAATTCTTTATAAGTTAAATTTTTTTTTTTTCTTCTTTTTTCCAATGTTGCAATACATTTCAAAATTGTTTACTTTAATTGCAGCTTCCTCGTGGGTACTTACTTCCTCCAGAAAAAAAAAAGGGTGTATTTTCCAGTGGAGAGTTTCCTCCTTTTTTTCCACAGCTTTCCAATTTCATCTTCGAATTTATATATATATATATTCCCAAATATATATATATATATATATATTTTTTTTCCTGAAAAAGATAAGAGGAGAGATCAGCTAACGTTTCACGGACATACACGTGTTTTTACATAACATCCTGCAATGGAAAATGAGAAGAATGAAAGAAAAAAAAAATTGATTTCTAGAAAATTAGAAACGGATTCAAAGGTCTCCGGAAGCACCGGAAGGGGTAGACGACTCTCGGAACGCAGAGGAAACCGTGCGGCCCGTCGAAGAGAGCGAAAGCGCGGCCCCCCGGGTCGCCTCCGGAGCTCCGCGCTTCCCGATCGCTCCAACGTGCCGACTTGGACCCCCGCGGACGTCCGGGAACGACGAAATCCGCACCCCGGGTGGAACCGGGTGCCCCCTTTCCGAATTTCAGGTCCGTTTCCCGATCGCGCCGCGACTTTTCCGTGCAGGGGCGCCGAGGGGTGCTTTTTTTCCGATTTCGAGACCCTCCGAAACACCCTAAAGGACGAGCTGGGACCTCGATTTTTTTTCCCGACACTCCGCGGGAGGTCCCCCGCGCGACCCCGGGGTCGAAAAAAATAAACTCCCGGGGGTTCGCGCCCCGGGAAAAGAATGCGAAAAGTCCGGACAGGGGGCGCTGCGATCGACTCTGTGTTCCGAAAGGGCACTCGTTCGACGCGGAACCTCCGGGGCCTCGCGCACGTATTTTTCTTTTTCTCGTATTCCCGAAACTTGTCGAGATAAGGCAGAAATGCACCTTTTCGCCGCCAGGGGAGACGCGCTCTTTCCCGAATAAAGACGGGACCGCTCGCGGGATCTTCCCGGAAATCCGGGATCCGGTCGATCCCGAAGAGGGGAGCACGAATTCCAAATCGGAAGGCCGAAATTCCCGCAAGTTTCGGGTCCCCGGTCTTCCGAAGGCGACCTCGGGCCCCGCTTTCGAAAAGGCCCCCCGGTGTAGGCAGGGCTTAGAAAATCGCTGGGGACGCGGCCCCCCTGACGTTCTACCCCAGATAAATTTCGGGTGGGTCCCGGGACGCCGGTTCGCGATCTGGGGGCCCGGGAGCGTTTTCGGGGCCCACCTCCCCGAGGGCCCGGATTCGGGGCCAGGATCCTTAAAAACACATTTTCGGGTTCCTCTCGACGGGTCCTACCCGGTGATGTAAGATTCGAGTTCGTCACGGCGCAAGTTTCCGTTTTATAGGCGAAGGAGTTTTTTCTAAATTTCGCCGATTTTTCCAAGTCCTCGTGTCAAAACGCAACGTTTTCGAATAACTCGCGAAATAAAGGGTCTAATTTCATGAATGAGGTACGAAAAGACAGACCGCGTCGACACGCATCGATGGAGGTGCCTTTCGTCGAAATCGATCGGAAACTTTTTTTTTTATTCAGAGATATCGAAAATTCGCGAATTTTTTCTAAGTCCCGAAGCTCGGCTCCGGTGTGCCGTCGAAAAACTGCTACGATTCCGTCGTCGGAGGCCGCGTGTTTCTTTTCGGACCCGACTTTCCGAACGATTCTCGCGTATTCCGAGAGAGCACGTCCGGGGGAGTCGGAAAATGTTTCGTTCTCGATTTTAAATCGAAAACTTTTTTTTTTAAGCCCCCCCCGAAGGAGTGGAATGCGACCTACGAATAGGGGCGCGCCCCGAAGCGGACCCGGAGTCCGCCCGATCCGCCCCGTTTTCGGGCTGCGGGGTGCTCCCGGTGCGGGCTCGAACCTCCCGGTACGGAAACGCGGCCGACGCGCGATGCAGGGGCGCCACCGGGTGCGCCGTTTTCGCACTTCCGGGCCGTGCCGCGGACCTAAAAACGAGAGCTGGGACCTACTGTTTTTTTCGGCGGGTGCTCCCGGAGGACCCCTGCGCGACGGCGGGGTCCGAAAAAAAAAATTCCCGTAAGTTTGCGCCCCGGGAATTAAATCGTAAAAACCCGAAAAACCCGCGCAGGGGGCGCTGCGATCGACTCTATGTTCCGAAAGGGCACTCGTTCGACGCGGCTCCCTCGGGGCTTCGCGGACATATTTTTTGTTCGAGGATATTCGAGCGAGTTCTCGAGATACGGCGGGAAAACCGCGTTTCGCCGCCCCTGCAAATAAAAAAAAAATACACTCTTTCCCGAATAAAAACGGGACCGCTCGAGGGATCGTCCCGAAACTCCAGATTCGGGTAGATGCCGACCTTGCGAACGCGCTCCCGGCGTTCGAATCGGGAAATTCCGGTCGGTTCGCGCGCCCGGGCCCGCCGAATTTGCGTTCCTTTCCCGTTTTTTCGCCGGGGCGCCGCGGGGCGCAGCGCTCCGAAACTCGCCACGGGGAGGCGTCCCCGCGGGACCCACCCGCGCGAATTTTTTTAAAAGAAAATTCCCGCGGGTTCGCGAGTTGTGCGGTTCGGAGCGAAAAAGGG
Source organism: Trichonephila clavata (assembly GCA_019973975.1). NCBI lineage: Eukaryota > Metazoa > Arthropoda > Arachnida > Araneae > Nephilidae > Trichonephila > Trichonephila clavata. The sequence goes on along the minus strand of BMAO01037584.1, from coordinate 15,490 downwards.
GCCCCCCCGGCGAGGGTCTCGCGTTCGGGACCCGAACCTCGACCGACACGTTTTCGGAATCCTCTCGCCGAGACGATTCGAAAGAAGTTAATTTCGAGAGAATCGGATCGCAATTTCGGGAGTTATCGAGGGCGGAAGGTTTCCCGCCTTCGAGAAATGGAAGAAAAAAAGAAAAAAACTCGACAGGTATTCCCGAAGATCTTCCGGACTGAATTCCGTCGTCCTGATGTCCGGCACGGCGGGGAATTTCGGAGACCGAGTGCCACGCCCCCTCCCTGTCGGAAATTTCCGAAAAGGACCCATTTCGGGTGCGTTTCGAGGACTCCGAAACTTTTTCTCGAAGGGTCCCGACCGGGTCCTTCGACTCCGGGGCCCGGGAATCGGATCGCTTCGATTTTTTTTTTTTTTTCAAACTCGGCGCCCTTTCGCCGTCCGGACTTTTCACTTCGCCCTCCGGAACGCCGGATTTCGAAGTTTCGAGGCGCCCCGGTTCGGGGCGGCGGGGTTCGAACCCGCGGGGTCTGATTTTTTTTTCCGAAAACGAAATTTTTTTAACGCCACCGTTACGAATTTCGCTTCCGAAGGTAGAGCTCGCCGAGGAGAAGAAAAAGATATCTCGGTTTCGGTCGTGGCTCCGTAACTTTTTTTTTTATCGATTTTCGAAGGAATTGCGAAGGGAGGGCGCTCCCTTCGAAAAAATCGCGCCCTTCGAACGGCTCGGTTCCCGGACTCGAAATCCGCAGATACAGAAAGAACTCGTCGAGACGAAGACGTCCGTGTGTCGTTTTCTCGCGTAGCTCCGTAAGTTTTTTTTTTACGGCGGTTCGAAAAAACGTCTAATTTTTTCGAATTTTCCGGAGAAAAGAGACCCTCTCTCCGCGAGCCACTTTCGCGCCGTCGGTTTCCGCGAATTGTTCTTTACAGATTCGGAAAGGCCTCGAAGAGACGAAGACGCCGGCGTGCCGTTTTCGCACCTAGCTCCGAAACTCTCTCCTTCGATGGACTTTGAAGAGACTCGGAATTTTTCCGAATTTCCTCCGGAAAAACGATTCTTTCTCCGCGCGCTGCTCTTCACCTATCGCACCGAACGAATCGATCTTTACGTATCCCGGAAGAACTCGCCGAGACGAAGACGAGGATGTACCTTTTTCGAGCACGGCTCCGTAACTTTCTTTTTTATTCGGGTCGGGGAAAAAAAATCTCTGAAATTTTTTTTAAAAAGTAGGGAAGGAAGAAACGTCCCGAAAGGATCGGAGAGGTCTCCGGAAGCGCGGGAATGGAAGAAAAGAGGAAGCGAACCGTGCGGCGGGTCGAAAGGAGCGAAACGGAGGGACTCCGGTGCTCCGCGCTTCCGCACCACGCCCACGTGACGACTTGGATCCCCGGCGGCCGTCCGAAACGCGCCGAATCCGCACCCCGGGTGGAACCGGGTGCGCCCTTTCCGAATTTCCGGTCCTTTTCCCGATGCCGCCGCAACTTTTCCGTCGGGGGCTCTCCGAAGCGTCGGATTTTTCGATTTTTCACTAAAGAGAGGACCCTTGCTCCTCGCACAACTTTTTTGTTATTGGTCCCACTAACGTAAACTTTGCAGATTCTGAAAGATCTATTCGAGCCGAGAAAAAAATATACGTTACGTTTTCCTGTATCTGTGAAACTTTTTTTTTTATTCAAATTTGAAAACATTTAAAATTTTGGAATTTTTCACGAGGGAAATGACCTTTTCCGAGGACACAACTTTTTTGTTATTGGACCCACGAACGTAAACTTTACAGATTCTGAAAGGGCTGTTCGAGGCGAGAAAAAAATATATGTTGAGTTTTCTTGTATCTGTGAAACTTTTTTTTTTATTCAAATTTGAAAGAAAATTAAAATTTTGGATTTTACGTGAGGAAAATGACCATTTCCGAAGACGCAACTTTTTTGTTATCGGACCCACGAACATAAACTTTAAAGATTCCGAAAGGGCTGTTCGAGGCGAGACAAAAATATATGTTGAGTTTTCCGGTATCTATGAAACTTTTTCTTTTATTCAGGTTTGAAAAAAAAATAATTTTTTCGAATTTTAATGAGGAAAATGACCCTATCCGAGGAGACAACTTTTTTGTTATTGGACCCACGAACATAAACTTTACAGATTCTGAAAGGGCTGTTCGAGGCGAGAAAAAAATATATGTTACGTTTTCCTGTATCTGTGAAACTTTTTTTTTTATTCAGGTTTGAAAACATTTAAAATTTTGGAATTTTTCACGAGGGAAATGACCTTTTCCGAGGACACAACTTTTTTGTTATTAGACCCACGAACAAAAACTTTACAGATTCTGAAAGGGCTGTTCGAGGCGAGAAAAAAATATATGTTGAGTTTTCCCGTATCTGTGAAACTTTTTTTTTTATTCAGGTTTGAAAAAAAAATAAATTTTTCGAATTTTAATGAGGAAAATGACCTTTTCCGAGGACACAACTTTTTTGTTATTAGACCCACGAACAAAAACTTTACAGATTCTGAAAGAGCTGTTCGAGGCGAGAAAAAAATATATGTTACGTTTTCCTGTATCTGTGAAACTTTTTTTTTTATTCAGGTTTGAAAAAAAATAAATTTTTCGAATTTTAATGAGGAAAATGACCATTTCCGAGGACACAACTTTTTTGTTATTGGACCCACGAACGTAAACTTTACAGATTCTGAAAGGGCTGTTCGAGGCGAGAAAAAAATATATGTTACGTTTTCCTGTATCTGTGAAACTTTTTTTTTTATTCAGGTTTGAAAAAAAATTAAAATTTTCGAATTTTAATGAGGAAAATGACCCTATCCGAGGACACAACTTTTTTGTTATTGGACCCACTAACGTAAACTTTACAGATTCTGAAAGAGCTGTTCGAGGCGAGAAAAAAATATATGTTACGTTTTCCCGTATCTGTGAAACTTTTTTTTTTATTCAGGTTTAAAAAAAAATAAATTTTTCGAATTTTAATGAGGAAAATGACCATTTCCAAGGACACAACTTTTTTGTTATTGGACCCACGAACAAAAACTTTACAGATTCTGAAAGGGCTGTTCGAGGCGAGAAAAAAATATATGTTACGTTTTCCTGTATCTATAAAACTTTTTTTTTTATTCAGGTTTGAAAACATTTAAAATTTTGGAATTTTTCACGAGGGAAATGACCTTTTCCGAGGACACAACTTTTTTGTTATTGGACCCACGAACAAAAACTTTACAGATTCTGAAAGGGCTGTTCGAGGCGAGAAAAAAATATATGTTGAGTTTTCCTGTATCTATAAAACTTTTTTTTTTATTCAGGTTTGAAAAAAAATAAATTTTTCGAATTTTAATGAGGAAAATGACCATTTCCAAGGACGCAACTTTTTTGTTATTGGACCCACGAACAAAAACTTTACAGATTCTGAAAGAGCTGTTCGAGGCGAGAAAAAAATATATGTTACGTTTTCCCGTATCTGTGAAACTTTTTTTTGTATTCAGGTTTGAAAAAAAAATAAATTTTTCGAATTTTAATGAGGAAAATGACCCTTTCCGAGGACACAACTTTTTTGTTATTGGACCCACGAACAAAAACTTTACAGATTCTGAAAGGGCTGTTCGAGGCGAGAAAAAAATATATGTTGAGTTTTCTTGTATCTGTGAAACTTTTTTTTTAAAATCAAATTTGAAAGAAAATTAAAATTTTGGATTTTACGTGAGGAAAATGACCATTTCCGAGGACACAACTTTTTTGTTATCGGACCCACGAACATAAACTTTACAGATTCTGAAAGAGCTGTTCGAGGCGAGAAAAAAATATATGTTACGTTTTCCTGTATCTGTGAAACTTTTTTTTTTATTCAGGTTTGAAAGAAAATTAAAATTTTGGATTTTACGTGAGAAAAATGACCTTTTCCGAGGACACAACTTTTTTGTTATGAGACCCACGAACATAAACTTTACAGATTCTGAAAGGGCTGTTCGAGGCGAGAAAAAAATATATGTTGAGTTTTCCGGTATCTGTGAAACTTTTTTTTGTATTCAGGTTTGAAAAAAATTAAATTTTTCGAATTTTAATGAGGAAAATGACCATTTCCAAGGACACAACTTTTTTGTTATTAGACCCACGAACAAAAACTTTACAGATTCTGAAAGGGCTGTTCGAGGCGAGAAAAAAAATATGTTACGTTTTCCTGTATCTGTGAAACTTTTTTTTTTATTCAGGTTTGAAAGAAAATTAAAATTTTGGATTTTACGTGAGAAAAATGACCTTTTCCGAGGACACAACTTTTTTGTTATTAGACCCACGAACATAAACTTTACAGATTCTGAAAGGGCTGTTCGAGGCGAGAAAAAAGTATATGTTACGTTTTCCTGTATCTGTGAAACTTTTTATTTTATTCAGGTTTAAAAAAAAATAAATTTTTCTAATTTTAATGAGGAAAATGACCATTTCCGAGGACACAACTTTTTTGTTATTAGACCCACGAACAAAAACTTTACAGATTCTGAAAGGGCTGTTCGAGGCGAGAAAAAAATATATGTTGAGTTTTCCTGTATCTATAAAACTTTTTTTTTTATTCAGGTTTGAAAAAAAATAAATTTTTCTAATTTTAATGAGGAAAATGACCCTATCCGAGGAGACAACTTTTTTGTTATTAGACCCACGAACAAAAACTTTACAGATTCCGAAAGGGCTGTTCGAGGCGAGAAAAAAATATATGTTGAGTTTTCCTGTATCTGTGAAACTTTTTTTTTTATTCAGGTTTGAAAGAAAAATAATTTTTTCGAATTTTCATGAGGAAAATGACCCTGTCCGAGGAGACAACTTTTTTGTTATTGGACCCACGAACAAAAACTTTACAGATTCCGAAAGAGCTGTTCGAGGCGAGAAAAAAATATATGTTGAGTTTTCCCATATCTATGAAACTTTTTTTTTTATTCAGGTTTGAAAAAAAAATAAATTTTTCGAATTTTAATGAGGAAAATGACCTTTTCCGAGGACACAACTTTTTTGTTATTAGACCCACGAACAAAAACTTTACAGATTCTGAAAGGGCTGTTCGAGGCGAGAAAAAAATATATGTTACGTTTTCCTGTATCTGTGAAACTTTTTTTTTTATTCAGGTTTGAAAGAAAATTAAAATTTTGGATTTTACGTGAGAAAAATGACCTTTTCCGAGGACACAACTTTTTTGTTATCGGACCCACGAACAAAAACTTTACAGATTCTGAAAGGGCTGTTCGAGGCGAGAAAAAAATATATGTTACGTTTTCCTGTATCTATAAAACTTTTTTTTTTATTAATTTTTGAAAAAAATGAATTTTTCTAATTTTAATGAGGAAAATGACCATTTCCAAGGACACAACTTTTTTGTTATTAGACCCACGAACAAAAACTTTACAGATTCCGAAAGGGCTGTTCGAGGCGAGAAAAAAATATATGTTACGTTTTCCCGTATCTGTGAAACTTTTTTTTTTATTCAGGTTTGAAAGAAAATTAAAATTTTGGATTTTACGTGAGAAAAATGACCTTTTCCAAGGACACAACTTTTTTGTTATTAGACCCACGAACATAAACTTTACAGATTCTGAAAGGGCTGTTCGAGGCGAGAAAAAAATATATGTTGAGTTTTCCTGTATCTATGAAACTTTTTTTTTTATTAATTTTGAAAAAAATGAATTTTTCTAATTTTAATGAGGAAAATGACCATTTCCAAGGACACAACTTTTTTGTTATTGGACCCACGAACAAAAACTTTACAGATTCTAAAAGAACTTTTCAAGACGAGAAAAAAATATATGTTGAGTTTTCCTGTATCTATGAAACTTTTTTTTTTATTAATTTTTGAAAAAAATGAATTTTTCTAATTTTAATGAGGAAAATGACCATTTCCAAGGACACAACTTTTTTGTTATCGGACCCACGAACAAAAACTTTACAGATTCTGAAAGGGCTGTTCGAGGCGAGAAAAAAATATATGTTACGTTTTCCCGTATCTCTGAAACTTTTTTTTTTATTCAGGTTTGAAAGAAAATTAAATTTTTCGAATTTTCATGAGGAAAATGACCCTATCCGAGGAGACAACTTTTTTGTTATTGGATCCAAGAACATAAACTTTACAGATTCTGAAAGGGCTGTTCGAGGCGAGAAAAAAATATATGTTACGTTTTCCCGTATCTGTGAAACTTTTTTTTGTATTCAGGTTTGAAAAAAAAATAAATTTTTCGAATTTTAATGAGGAAAATGACCCTATCCGAGGAGACAACTTTTTTGTTATCGGACCCACGAACATAAACTTTACAGATTCTGAAAGGGCTGTTCGAGGCGAGAAAAAAATATATGTTACGTTTTCCCGTATCTGTGAAACTTTTTTTTTTATTCAGGTTTGAAAGAAAATTAAAATTTTGGATTTTACGTGAGAAAAATGACCTTTTCCGAGGACACAACTTTTTTGTTATTAGACCCACGAACAAAAACTTTACAGATTCTGAAAGAGCTGTTCGAGGCGAGAAAAAAATATATGTTACGTTTTCCTGTATCTATAAAACTTTTTTTTTTATTAATTTTTGAAAAAAATGAATTTTTCTAATTTTAATGAGGAAAATGACCCTTTCCAAGGACACAACTTTTTTGTTATTAGACCCACGAACATAAACTTTACAGATTCTGAAAGGGCTGTTCGAGGCGAGAAAAAAATATATGTTACGTTTTCCCGTATCTGTGAAACTTTTTTTTTTATTCAGGTTTGAAAGAAAAATAAATTTTTCGAATTTTAATGAGGAAAATGACCATTTCCAAGGACACAACTTTTTTGTTATTGGACCCACGAACAAAAACTTTACAGATTCTAAAAGAACTTTTCAAGACGAGAAAAAAATATATGTTGAGTTTTCCTGTATCTATGAAACTTTTTTTTTTATTAATTTTTGAAAAAAATGAATTTTTCTAATTTTAATGAGGAAAATGACCATTTCCAAGGACACAACTTTTTTGTTATTAGACCCACGAACAAAAACTTTACAGATTCTGAAAGGGCTGTTCGAGGCGAGAAAAAAATATATGTTACGTTTTCCTGTATCTGTGAAACTTTTTTTTTTATTCAGGTTTGAAAAAAATTAAATTTTTCGAATTTTAATGAGGAAAATGACCCTATCCGAGGACACAACTTTTTTGTTATTGGACCCACGAACAAAAACTTTACAGATTCTAAAAGAACTTTTCCAGACGAGAAAAAAATATATGTTGAGTTTTCCTGTATCTGTGAAACTTTTTTTTTTATTAATTTTTGAAAAAAATGAATTTTTCTAATTTTAATGAGGAAAATGACCATTTCCAAGGACACAACTTTTTTGTTATTAGACCCACGAACAAAAACTTTACAGATTCCGAAAGAGCTGTTCGAGGCGAGAAAAAAATATATGTTGAGTTTTCCTGTATCTATAAAACTTTTTTTTTTATTCAGGTTTGAAAAAAAAATAAATTTTTCGAATTTTCATGAGGAAAATGACCCTATCCGAGGAGACAACTTTTTTGTTATTAGACCCACGAACAAAAACTTTACAGATTCTGAAAGATCTCTTCGAGGCGAGAAAAAAATATATGTTACGTTTTCCTGTATCTGTGAAACTTTTTTTTTTATTCAGGTTTGAAAGAAAATTAAATTTTTCGAATTTTACGTGAGGAAAATGACCCTGTCCGAGGACACAACTTTTTACCTAAGAGTCTCAAGCCAATAAATTTTGCAGATTCGGAAAGATCTCGGCGAGGCGAGGAAAAAGAGGTTTTTTTCTTAATTTTAGATCGAAAATTTTTTTTTTCGGACCGCTCCGGAGAAATTCGAAATTTTTTTTTTCTTTCGATTTCCGAACTCTCCGAAACGCCGAAAAAGACCCGCCGGGACCCCGAGTTTTTTTCGGAGGGCTCCTCGGGCGGTCCCCCGCTCGACCTCGGGGTCGAAAAAACGGAAATCCCGCGGGTTCGCCCTCCGGGAAAAATGGGAAAAAAACGGGAAAAACGGACGCAGGGGGCGCTGCGGTCGACTCCCGGAACCGGAAAGGAGCTCTTCCGACGCGGCACCTCCGGGGCCGTCCCGGCACGTCGTCCTCTTTTCCCCATTCGGAACGGTTCTCCGGACAGGGCGGAAAAACCGCGGTTTCCGGTCCCGGAAAATAAAAAAAAAACACCTTCTCCCGCTCTTAATTTCGGAACCGCTCGCGGGATCTTCCCGGAAATCCAGATTCCGGTCCGTCTCGGCGAGACGAGCTCGAATCCGAAATCGGAATTCCGAAATTCCGTCCATTTTCGGGTCCCCGGCCTCCCGAAGGCGACCTCGGGCCCCCTTTTCCACGGGGCCCCCCGTTGCGGGCAGGGCTCCGAAAATCGCTGGGGAAGCGGGCAGCGTCGAGTTCCACCCGAGATAAATTTCTCGTGCGTCCCGGGACGCCCGTTCGCGATCTGGGGGCCCGGGAGCGTTTTCGGGGCCCACCTCGTAGCGGGGCCGGATTCGGGGCCAGGATCCCGAATCTCGTATTTTCGGGTTCCTCTCGACGGGACCTACCCGCCTGCGAAGATTAGAGCTCGTGACTCGTTCGGTTCGCGTTTTACGGGCGGAGGAGGTTTTTCGAAATGTCGCGAAAATTTCAAAGTCCCGGGTTCGAAACGCAACGTTTTCGAATAACTCCCGGAAAAAAGGGTCAAATTTCGTAAATGAGTTATTAAAAGATAGACCTCGTCGTCACGTATCGACTGAGGTGCGTTTTGTCGAAATACATTGGAAACTTTTTTTTTTATTCCGAGATATCCGAATTTCGCGAATTTTTTCTAAGTCCAAAATCGAAACGCAACGTTTTCGAATAACTCGCGAACGGAGAGGGCTAGCGACTCAAACTTAATTTTAAACGAAAGAGCTCTCGAATACGCACATTTGGACGGGTCGATCGACGAAATCGGACCGTAACTTCTTTTTGCGTTCCCTTCCGGGGCCCTCAAAATTTTTTTTTTCGGGCCCGGGAGCCCCCGCAAGGAGTCCGATCGCCTCCGAATTGGGTACCGAGGTAGAACCCGTCGAGACGCGTCTATCGACATCTTCCCGATCGAAATCGAACGGCGGGTTCTCCTTCCGGAAAGGGCGTCGTGTCGTCTCGGGGCCCGGCGTCTGCAGGGGCCCCCGTTGGTTCCAAAATTACGAGACTCCGATACGAGGCGCGCCTCATCGCGACGCACCGGCACGATTTTTTTCGAGACTCCACGACGATCGGGGGGGCCTCGGGAAGCCGCGCAAGGTACAGCTAGGGTCCCCCCCACGGGGCCCCCGCAGGAGCCAATTTTTTAAAAAAAATTTTTTCGGGAGGCCCGCGACCTGGCCTTTCGATCCGTACCAGAAAGAAGTCCTCGGAGGCTCCGGTTTAGGATTTAGGGGCGAAAAGGGCAGAAAAAAAACGTTTTTCGGAAGGGACCCCCAGGGGACCCCCTTGGAGGCAGGGCTCCGAGATCGAAACGGGGGAAGGAGATCCCCGGTCCCCTTCCGCGGTACCGGTTTCGAGCGGAAATTCCCTTCGGTTCCCGAGTTACGAATTTTTGAAGTTTCGGGACCCCCGAAATCAACTCCCCGAAAAAGGGTCCCAGGACCCCGAAATTCGGCGAGTGGTCCCGAAAACGAAGTAGCGCGAGGTCTGTCGAGAGTTCTTTGGAAATTTCCATTTTTTCTCCAAAAATGAATTTTTGGTCCCACATTTTGCCTAAGAAACTGCACGAGATTCTGTCCCCTCCCCTCCCCGTCGGCAAGCATCATGCCGCAGCGCACCGGAGACGAAGAACGTTTCCAAGATAGCTGGCACGCCAGTTGCCCTATATAGGGGGAGGTGTGTGCTCGATCGAGCTGCACTTCCGAGGTTCGACAGGAGCTCTCCTCTCGCTCTCGGGGCGGGGTGCGAGTGCACGAATGATGTCGACGGTCCTCGGATGAGCGCTCTCGAGCTTCCTTCTCGCGTTTTGGTATAACGCGAGGTGGCCCTCCCGGGACCCGGCGGCGTGCTCGCGGTCCCTGCGTTCCGCCGGGGCACCTCTCGGGCCGGTGCCTCGGAGCGAAACGGAACGCGTCGTGCTCCGGCGGAGTCGGAGTCACGACCACTCGCCGGTCCGGTCCAGGCGGCGGGTTCGCGGTCTCTTCGTTCCGACGACGCACCACTCTCTCCGTGCCTCTGGAGAGTGGTGTTGCGTCGTAACGGGAGAGGTGGTGCTCCGGCGGAGCCGGGGTCACGACCACTCGCCGGTCCGGTCCAGGCGGCGGGTTCGCGGTCTCTTCGTTCCGACGACGCACCACTCTCTCCGTGCCTCTGGAGAGTGGTGTTGCGTCGTAACGGGAGAGGTGGTGCTCCGGCGGAGCCGGGGTCACGACCACTCGCCGGTCCGGTCCAGGCGGCGGGTTCGCGGTCTCTTCGTTCCGACGACGCACCACTCTCTCCGTGCCTCTGGAGAGTGGTGTTGCGTCGTAACGGGAGAGGTGGTGCTCCGGCGGAGCCGGGGTCACGACCACTCGCCGGTCCGGTCCAGGCGGCGGGTTCGCGGTCTCTTCGTTCCGACGACGCACCACTCTCTCCGTGCCTCTGGAGAGTGGTGTTGCGTCGTAACGGGGGAGGTGGTGCTCCGGCGGAGCCGGGGTCACGACCACTCGCCGGTCCGGTCCTGGCGGCGGGTTCGCGGTCTCTTCGTTCCGACGACGCACCACTCTCTCCGTGCCTCTCGAGAGTGGTGTTGCGTCGTAACGGGAGAGGTGGTGCTCCGGCGGAGCCGGGGTCACGACCACTCGCCGGTCCGGTCCAGGCGGCGGGTTCGCGGTCTCTTCGTTCCGACGACGCACAGCTCTCTCCGTACCTGCGAAGGAACCGGAAGAGTGGTGCCCCGGCGGAATCGCGGTCACGACACCCCGCCGCCGAGGTCGGGCGGTGGTGCTGTCGTCGCCCGGAGCCCTTCGGGGCGCGACGTTTTCCGTACTCGGATTCCGGTGTTCCCACGATTTCGAGGTAAAGAAGTGGGGCAGGATTCTCTCCCCTCCCCTCCTCCCCTGGACGCCCGGTGCCGCGGAGGACCGCAGATCGAAATCGTTTCCAAGATATCTGGACAGGTCGATACCCTATATGGGGAGGACCTGTCTGAGGTATCAGGTCTGAGAGTCATGATCGAAACACCACTCGAGTGGGTTGGATCTGAGTCTCCTGATGTGGTGGACTGGTTTCCAATGAACGAACCGGATCGCGTGCGAAACCTCTCAACGTGCCCAGGTTGCGAGGTGACGTCTGGATTCGGCGAGCTCTGCGGATCTGCCTACGTCACCCCCCTCGGGCAGGGGCCCGAGTAGTCCCGTGCCGTGCTTTGTCGGCCGGGACCGCCTCCGAGGAGGTCGACTGCTGAGCGAACCGTAACGACGTCGCGAGCGAAGCCTGGAACGGGGCAGGTTTTATTCGCGTCGGAATTCGGTGAGCGATGCGGTCGCTTCGGAAGGGGCATGTGTGATTGTCCCGTGCTCTGATAGCCGGGATGATCGTATTTATATCGTCCCGTGCTGGGTTCGCCGGGACCGTGTATCTCCCGCTTCGGCGGTTGCTTCCGATGGGGTGACCCGTCTCTGATTAGTCCCGTGCTGGGTTCGCCGGGACCGTGTATCTCCCGCTTCGGCGGGACCACGATGTTGCCTCTCGTCGAGGCGACTGCCGTCGACTGCGGAGCGGACCGGAACGACGACGACGTCGCGTGCGAAGCCTGCAACGTGTCCATGTTGTCGGGCGGGAGGTGCCGTCGTCGGAATACGGTGGAGCTCTGCGGGCCGGCGGTTGCTTCCGATGGGGTGACCAGCCTCTAGAATGGTGCCTCCCAGGAGGCTGCCGAAGGATTTTCTCTCTGGCCAGCCGCGTCGTAGGTTAGGGTCCGGCGGAGGAACGCGTTGGACGGATCCCCGAGGAGAAGCCTGTCAGTGGACGGAAGAGGACCTGCCCCGGCCCGGACGGAAGGAAGGGGACCTGACGGAAGAGGACCGTAGGAGATTGACGGAAGAGGACCGTAGGAGATTGGCGGAAGAGTGTGTCGTCGCGGTGAATTCCATCAGATGGTCGCGGAGAAGTGGATCGTCGCGGAACTGCATTCAAGCGGATCGTCCCGGACTGCGGTGTTGCCTCTCGTCGAGGCGACTGCCGTCGACTGCGGAGCGAGGCGGAACGACGACGACGTCGCGTGCGAAGCCTGCAACGTGTCCATGTTGTCGGGCGGGAGGCGCCGTCGTCCCAGTTTCGTCGAGCTCTGCGGACCGGCGGTTGCTTCCGATGGGGTGACCCGTCTCTGATTGGTCCCGTGCTGGGTTCGCCGGGACCGTGTATCTCCCGCTTCGGCGGGACACAACCTGTCTCTCTGCTCGGCTCGCCCGGCCTCTCCGGAGGCTTCGGCGAGTCTCGCATTTGCTCTGCCACGGAGCCGGCCTGATCCTCACGATGGCCGACGGCTCTTTCGAAATCTACGGAAGCGAACGCTTCAGACTGCGTTCCCTTGCGCACGTCGTAAAGTGGATGGTGAACCGAAGTGTAAGGCCGGCGGCGTGCGGACTGTTCCGCTCGCCGTTCGACGAAACGAAATGGAAGGATACCTGGTTGATCCTGCCAGTAGCATATGCTTGTCTCAAAGATTAAGCCATGCATGTCTCAGTACTTGCCGCTCCGACGGCGAAACCGCAAATGGCTCATTAAATCAGTCACGGTTCATTGGATCGTGACGCGTTACTTGGATAACTGTGGCAATTCTAGAGCTAATACATGCAGCCGAGCTCCGACCCTCCGGGGGACGAGCGCTTTTATTAGATTGTGACCGGCCCCTCCTCTCGGGGTGGGGATCGGAAACGTGAACCGAAGCTGAGTAACTTTGGCAGATCGCACGGGCCCGTCCCGGCGACGCATCTTTCAAGTGTCTGCCCTATCAACTGTCGACGGTAGGTCATGCGCCTACCGTGGTCGCCACGGGTGACGGGGAATCAGGGTTCGATTCCGGAGAGGGAGCCTGAGAGACGGCTACCACATCTAAGGAAGGCAGCAGGCACGCAAATTACCCACTCCCGGCTCGGGGAGGTAGTGACGAAAAATAACGATACGGGACTCATCGAGACCCCGTGATCGGAATGAGTACGCTCTAAACCCCCTAACGAGGACCTACCGGAGGGCAAGACTAATGCCAGCCGCTGCGGTAATTTTAGCTCCGGTAGCGTATACTAAAATTGTTGCAGTTAAAAAGCTCGTAGTCGGACCTCTGCTCCGGACGCCGGGGGCCGCTCGCGCGGTCTCCCGCTGCGCTTCCGGGCATTCTGCCCGCCACCTCGCGGGGTGATTTTAAAAGGTCGTCCCCGGGTGGAAGGCGGTGATCGCTTTGCAAAAATTAGAGTGCTCAGAGCAGGCCCTGCCGCCTGGATAGTAATGCACGGAACGATGGAAGACGCCCTCGGTCCCGGGTTTCCGTGGGAACAGGTCGACGGAGACCGAGGGAATGATCGATAGGAGCAGACGGGGGCATCCGTATTCCGACGCTAGAGGTGAAATTCTTGGACCGTCGGAAGACGACCCACTGCGAAGGCATTTGCCAAGAATGCTTCCATTGACCAAGAACGAAAGTCAGAGGCTCAAAGAAGATTAGATACCTTTGTAGTTCTGACCGTAAACGATACCCTCCAGCGATCCGGCTGCGTACGAACGTGACGCGCCGGGCAGCTTGCCCGGGAAACCTGAGTTCAGGCTCCGGGGGAAGTATGGTTGCAAAGCTGGAACTTAAAGGAATTGACGGAGGGGCACTACCAGGAGTGGAGCCTACGGCTTAATTTGACTCAACACGGGACAACTCACCCGGTCCGGACATGTGCTCGATGGACAGATTGACAGCTCTTTCTAGATTCCGTGGATGGTGGTGCATGGCCGCAGTTGGTTCGTGGGGTGACCTGTCTGGTTAATTCCGATAAACGAACGAGATTCTCGCCTATTAAATAGGTGCCCTTCATCCTATCGCGATGGAGGGGAACTTCTTAGAGGGACCGGCGGCTTCGAAGCCGTACGAGAGAGAGCGATTGCAGGTCTGTGATGCCCTTAGATGTCCGGGGCCGCACGTGCGCTACAGTAGAGGGGACAACGTGCGAAGGTGCCTCGGCCGTCGGGCCCGGGTAACCCGAGCAGTCTCTCTCAGTGCTGGGGACAGGGGATTGTAATTATTCCCCTCGAACGAGGAATTCCCAGTAGGCGCGAGTCACTAACTCGTGCCGACTAAGTCACTGCCCTTTGTACACACCGCCCGTCGCTATCTCCGATTGAGCGGTGGAGTGAGGTCTTCGGACCAGCGCTCGGGCGACCTCTCCGGGGTCGAGTCGACGTGCCGGGAAGATGACCGAACTTGGCCGCTTAGAGGAGGTAAAAGTCGTAACAAGGTTTCCGTAGGTGAACCTGTGGAAGGATCATTGCAATCTTTAATGAGATTTTAATAAGAGAGCGGAATGGGACCACCCACAGCATATATTGAAAAGCTGGATAAAATGTGAAAGGATCATTTGATTGATGGCAAGAGAGCGGAATGGACTTGGACCACCCACCGCATATATATATTAAAAAGCTGGATGGCGGTGGGGTTGGGGAACCCACCGCCGAAGAAAAAATTTTTTTTCTTAAAATTTTTCGATTCGAACGGAGGGCAGTCGAGGGGTGCCTGTTCCCGGCGATTTTGCGGCAGGAGGGATGTTCGGATTTCCGAGCACGGCTCGAAGAGATGCGCCCGCGTGCGCACCGCCCCACTGCCCTTCCCTTCGGGGAGGAAACAAAAACGAAGAAATTCTAATTAAAGCGTCCTTCGTGCGGCGGACGCGATGAAATTGTCGCATCGTACAGCTCCGAGCAGTGGATCACTCGGCTCGCGGTCGATGAAGAACGCAGCCAGCTGCGAGATTTGGTGTGAATTGCAGAACACTCAGATCACTGATTATTCGAACGCACATTGCGGCTCCCGCTCCTCTGCGGGAGCCTCGCCTGTCTGAGGGTCGCGTGATGCATGCAGAGGTTCTTTCCTCGGAAGGTGACCAAACGGCCCCTTCGGATTCGTCCGTGGGCTCAGAGAACGATCTCTCCCGGGGATCGACCGCAAACGTACCCCGGGAGCAAGACGAAGGGATAACTATGAAAACGAGAAGCGACCTCAGATCAGACGAGAGAACCCGCCGAACTTAAGCATATCAGTAAGCGGAGGAAAAGAAAACAACAGTGATTCCCCCAGTAGCGGCGAGCGAAAAGGGAAGAGCCCAGCGCCGAATCCCTGCGTCGAGAGGCGCACCCTGGAAATGTGGCGTAAGGAGTGCGCGCAGGTCCGCCGCAGGGTTCGAGGTAAGTCCCCCTGACAGGGGCTTTTCCCGTGGCGGGTGCCAGGCCCGTGTCCTCGAGCCCCGTCGGCGGTGCCGGCGCCTCCGGAGAGTCGGGTTGCTCGGGAGTGCAGCCCCAAGGCGGGAG
>BMAO01037583.1:0-63486 GCA_019973975.1 Trichonephila clavata | reverse complement strand
TTTCAGCATTGGAATTCTCAAAATAGCCGTCGAGCCGCAAGTCTTCTCGTGAGGTTGGTGGAAGGGGAAGAGAGGTGGGAAGGCCCCTGACCACTCCCAGAGTGTTCTTCCTCAAAATTGGGGCGAAACCAAGCCAAATCGTACTGTTACCTCCATGGTGCTTAAAGCTACGGCTAACGACAGTCGTAAAAATCTAGCCCTTCACTACGCTGAATTTCGTAGGCCTCGATCTGATTACGTCAAATAGGTGGCATTAGCTACAACAATCATTTTTCACAAGAATGTGTTGAGAATCTGGGGTGTGACTTAGATCCGAATAAATACGGTACTAACTTTTTAGCATGCACGAAATATAATAATTTAAAAAATAAATATATATATAGAGAGAGAGAGAAGAGAGATTCAAAACCTTGGGAAGAGGTAAACTTTGAGTGTTATATAATGATATATATCAGTGCGGATTTAGAAGGGCTAGATCTACGATCTCCAACTGAACAAATGTCTAACATTCGACAAATTCTGAAAAAAAAGCTAAGAATTTGGAATTGAAAAGTACCATCTCTCTGTAGAATTCAAGACTGCTTATGATAGCATAAAAAGAAAACTATTCAATGAGGCTATGCAAGAATTTCTTATCTTTGACAAGCTTGTAAGACTCGCCATTCTAACGCTGGGCAAGAGCATGAAAAGAGTTAAAATCCAGGGTAATTTCTCAGAACCATTGGAAATGGGGTAAAACAGGGCGACGTGGTGACATACTTACCCTTCAGTATAGCATTGGAGAAAGTCATCCGTGAATCCAAAAACAACACCAGGGTAAACTTATTTTTAAATCTGTGCAAATGTTTGTATTTGCCGATGATATATATATATATATATATATATATTATATATATATTATATTATGCCATATATATATATATTTATTATGCCATGTATTTCTTTCATTTTATGTTACTATATATATATACATATATATATATATATATATATATATATATTCGGGATAGCCCGAAGTTCGGCCAGTTCCCGAATTGGCTGGCCAAATTGCCCATTGGCAGGGGCGTGTGGCTAATGTCCGATGTACTGGAAATGAATAGCATATATGTGACTTTGGCCGGCCACTCCCCGAAGTGCCCGGAACTCCCTGGTTAATGTTCGATGGGCTGAAGCAAGACTGTTCGGTAGGGGAGCTTTCAACAAGCTAGGAAAAGAACATGGAGTTCTCAAACAACTCTACTCCAGAAGTGAGTTTTCCATTTTACAAGAGAAACTACTTACATCGGCATCCGTGGGCACAGAGGAAAAATCATTACGAACGGTTGCCTCTTCACAATCGCTGACTGGCGGCAAAGGCTACACTCGATGCAGTTGCACTACCAAGTGCTAAACAAATCGCTGCAGATGTAAAAATAACAAACTGCTGTGCAGCTCAAAATGTGATAAAAGTTCACCTTGTTGTAATAAGTGAGGATACTGATAATTTTCTGTAATAAACTATATATATATATATAATTCAGTAGATAATATGATTATGTTTTTGATTGTTTTCTTATTTGCTCCAAGGGAGAGGAAATTTTCATAAGAGACCAGGGGGTTTCTGGTACTGTGAGATCCTTACTCCCTAAAACTTCTCCCTTCAGACTACAGCCCACCTAGGGCCACTGTACCTCCTTGGCCTTTGTTTCGAAGGTTGATCCTAGGCGCCTAAGAGGAGTGGATTCGTCGGAAAACTCCTTTTGTGACGGCTATAATGTGATTATCATTAGCATTATGGTATACAAACACCCAAAATTTGATCATGACCTGTTTCTTCAGATTTTGGCTGATCGCCCCATGCCATTTGGGGAACTGCTGGCCAAACCCAAAATCAAGGAAAGATCCGACTTTGGCATGCCATTGTGAGGCGATATTGGCAGTTTCGCGATTTGGCCGGCCAATTTGGGAACTGGCAGACTTCGGGCTTTGGCCGTAACATACATATTATTGAAAGCGCACCCTCTGATCTGGAAGCGTGCATTCCTAGTCCTGGAAAAGGAGGCAGATAAAATGCACTTTACAGTTAACTAGAAAAAACTAAATACTTGCAGTGCACTAGGTTAACAAACTCTTCTACTCAGCTGCAAATTTATACTAAACAGTTGCAAAAGTTGATAGCTTTGTGTATCTGGGTTCTGTGAGGTTAACATTAATAACAATATCTTATCTGAAGCACGGAGGAGAATAGGTGTTGCCAATAGATGCTCTTACGATTTGAGGAGGTATTTAAAATGAAATTTAATTAAAATGAAAAATGTGAACAACAAATTAATAAATGTCTAATTAGACCTATACTCTCCAAAATAACTTGAATAATGACACAAAATGGCAAAAATACTCTTGGTGTCTTTGAGCGTGGTAACTTAACAGCCATGTTTGGAGAAACTCAAGTTGATGGTAATTGGCACATACGCTCAAATTTAGATCCCTACCGTACCTTCAGAGAACCATACGTTGGAAGATATATAAAAACTTAAAGAATTAAATGGGCCGGCTAAGTTACTAAAATGAACAAACATGAACAAAAATTCAACACAGAAAATCATTTTGAAGCAAGCCCATTGGAACAAGGACTAGAGGTGGATCCAACCTCAAGTGGGTTGAATGCTCAGAAGGAGAATTTTAAAACAAATGAAGATATCACGGAAAATATTCAGTGAACTCAATAAAGCATCCCTAATTTTGAAAATATTAACTGAATTAAGTAGAAAATGGAGGCAAAAATTTTTCCTGGTTTTCTAATAAAACTTGAGCTTATGTTAAAAATTTGTGTGCATGTGTGTAGTTTAGGAAATAATAGAAATTGTGCTCTGATAAATTTGGAAGATTATTAACACACTTTTTTAGCTTCACCTATATGTAAAGGTATGTTTGATCTCGATTTTTACCCACTTTAAAAGGTCAGGTCAATTCGAAATTTTACACACTTGTCAACGATCGGTGACAATACACTAATTTAATAACTTTGTTCCATTGTTCTGATCAGGATCAACGATTACCATTTCCAGATTTGTGACAAAAAATTAAGTGAAACCCTAAAACGAAAACGCTCCTGGTGAATACAAATACAACAAACAAACAAAAGTGTTCTTTTTTCGTCAGCAATTTCTTTCCATAAAAAACCAAATGCCCAGTTTTTCTGAAAATGGAAATATTTTAAAAGTGTATGTCTGTGTGTGTGTGTTTTTTTTTTTGTTGTTGTTGTTTTAAAAACTATAATTTATTATTAAGTAAGAATGGTTACGTTATGTAAAAATTTCATCAACAAAACGTTGCGAATAATTTTATTTACTCTTCCATAATGGTTTTATTTTTTGATATTTAGGTAAATTTGGATGACATGACAGATCCGATAGTTTTCGTTTTGGGAGTCATTACATTTACCATGATCGTTGCAGAAGCCGTTCTGTCTTTTTTCACTGATCCACAGTACAATCTTCTTTGGGATGCGGAAAGAGTAAGTTTCATAAACACATATTTCTTTCTATCACACAATAAGTAATAATGTAGATACAGTGAAAATCGCTTAACACGAAACTGAAGGGACTGAAACATGTTTTCGTGTTAAGGGATATTGCAAAAAAAAACCATATCAAAACAAAATTTATGTTTATTAGAGTTTATTTTATTTACATAGATATGTATATATGCATATATTTAATAAAAAAATAAATGAAACAAAACATTCCCAAGAACTTGAAGAAATTTTATACAAATTTTCAAATTTTTTGAAAAACAAGAATATATATATATTTGGAAAATACTCAGATATTTTTTCTTTGCAGTGTTTTTTTAGCATCATATTGTCAAAAAATTGTTCTATATCGTCCATTTTGTTACTCATTCCCACCATTGGAATGGGAGTCTAAACAACAGCCGACACTTTTCATGACGTTCCTCTTTTCGAATGATGTGGGAACAGGAGCTGCAATTTTATTTTCATTTCCGTCGGCAGAATCTACATAAATAATATATTTTGAGCTTTGAACAAACTCCAAAATGTCCTTGTCTCGAATGATCAGGACTGTACACACATTATCATCATCTATTGCAATGAGGATAGTACAATAGGACAGCCCATTCCGGCTGATGTTTCCCGTATTTTTTTCCAGAATTAAAATCGTTTCGTGTTAAGAGATTTCCGATTCGTATTAAAAGAAAATGCATGAAAATACATTGTAGTTTGTCGAGACCGTTGTATTATTTCGTGTTAACCGATATTTCAACTGAAGCGTTTTCGCTTTAAATGTATTTCACTGTAGATAGAAATTGCCTATATGTAATTCTATAACTTCAGTGTAATCTGAATAAGCAATATTATAAATATTTTCTACATATAAATTTCAATATTCTTACGATACGTTATTTATTAGTTTTGAAGGTAATTCTTTTTAAATATTTAATATATAATTTTATTTCTATGTCATATGCAAAAGGTTTTTTTAAGAGTTGAAATAACAATACCTATATATATCATTTTTTCAAGCTGTTTATTCCTAAGGTTTAAGAACATATAACACAAATCGTAAATGTATTTTCAAACAGAAAAATATTCCAATACTAACCTGGTAATTTAAGTGATAGAAATCCAGCTATTGATAAATATGCAATATAGTAAAGGGTTATAGTTTTCCACCATCATATCATATTCATGTAATAAATTAAACTGGGTGAAACACATTCCAGTAGAATGCAATAAAATAACACTTCCAGGAATCTATCTGAATCTTTGGTGCCTCCATCTTGGTAGAATGAATGGG
Organism: Trichonephila clavata; assembly: GCA_019973975.1. Classification (NCBI taxonomy): domain Eukaryota; kingdom Metazoa; phylum Arthropoda; class Arachnida; order Araneae; family Nephilidae; genus Trichonephila; species Trichonephila clavata. Next base: position 58,687 of record BMAO01037583.1, on the reverse strand, counting down.
GGCTGAGATCCACACGCATATAAAATACCATGTCCTTGGCTATAAAGAATGTAATATGCTAAAATAATTACTTACAAATCTAGGATTTTAAAAGAAAATGCCACGGGTGATAACATACAGTTCGTAAAGCAGAGATTTATAGTTTCTTGCAATAAAGTAAGACATAATGATAAGTTAAAAGAAAGCCTCTAAAATTGTTAGCATCACTGTGAGAAAATATTCTGGTTACCATGACAACTGCCCCGAGAAAATCATGGCAACTATGTAAGACATACACAACATTCAAAACATCCAGTCTTGACCCATCAAAACAAATTCAGTTATAGTAAAACTTATTTGTTAACATGCGTATCTATGAACTTTAGAATAGTTGAATAAATGTACAAGCTCCTTCATAGTAATAGCTAGTTGTGAAAGTGCTCGGTTAACAAAATCTTTCTTCATTAAACTTTTCACGACTAAGAAAAACATTTTAAAGTTGATGCTTTTCGTCTTTTGGTATAACATCTGCATTTTGTATAAAAATGTCAAAGTAGAATGTATGCTAAACGGGAACGCTTAGAAGAAAGAAAGAGCTTTAAAATCACACGCACAATTGGCGCCACTGATACAACTTTCACACGCTATACTCTGCTATTATTTCAGTTTATAGTGATGAGTAGTTATATGGCATTGATCTTTTCTCGCATGTTTTATGCTATATAGTAAGTTTAATTTTCCGCAAATATATAATAAAGTATACTGCAATGACAAATAACTCTATTCCATTTCCATAAAATTTCTAAGAGAACGACTCATTGTAATGTATTTTTCTCTAATGATTTATATATATATATATGTATTTTTTACTTTTAAGCAAACAAATATAAACAGTTTAATACTAATACTTACTCTTAGCAACGCTATGGTACTGTAAAAGTTAATATTTGGCAGTCTTATGTAATCTAATTTCTATAAAATGCGATATTTATTTGAATAAAACATTAACAAAAAAAATTTATTGGGACATCTATTACAATATTATATCGATGAATACTTAACTGTAAGCAAGTCAATATAATTTAAAGATTATTTTTCCTCTATTCAATTATTACTCACAAATTTCGATGTAAAATGAAATTAAATATAAAGTATAGAAAATAAACGGAAAATTTGATTTTTTTTAAACATTTATCATTGCTTGATCCCAGTTATTTTCGGAACTGTCTTAAGATCGTGTGCACTGTTGCTATTACACATATTTCAAGAGGAGCAACTACGACCGAAAAGATCTCGAGCGCGCGTATAGCTTTATATTTTGAAGTAAATATAACTCTCACTCATCCAACCAAAAAAGACGCCTTTGTAGCTTAGTGGTTGTGGGCACGAGCTCGAGTCCTATTGCTACTGAAGATCAGCTGTGTAGAAACGCTCAAGGGCTCCAGTCCAAGGGTAAGCAACCGATGGCACGCGTGACACATGTGGCACGCAGAGCAATTCTCAGTGGCACTCAACAAAGTTTTGAGATCAAATTTTAGATCTGTCTCTTCCTCTACATCTCACGCCCAAAGACTATTTCTGACTTTCAGTTGTTTGCCATAGAACGATTCTGCTGAATTTGCTAATTTGTATGATTTAAGTAAAAAAACATATACTGTTTAAACGTGACTCCTTCTTAGCGTTAAATATTCACTTCATATTCAAACGATCGTGTAACACTTGTAAAGTGGAGCATTGCTTCGTCGTGGGAAAAATCTGAACGATATAGAAATTTAGAAGAAAACTATCGATAAATCAACAGCTATATATTACAAATTTCTGAACGTCATTGAAGAAAAGACTTAATTATTTGAAGAAAATTGTATGTACTCTGCTTTCCGCTTTTTGTTCTACATATACACTGGTGTAAGAAATAAAGAGAATTTTCAGACTTGATCTATTATCTCTAGAACTACTGAACCGAATTAAATGAAATTTGATATGTACATACATTGATACAATACAAAACAAATATCTGTTTAACAATTGCAATATACACACATGATTGTGCACAACACTCGTTGGAATTGGAAGGTACGAAACAGCGGTTGTAGAATAAACAAAAGAAATGGGTTTATAGGGGGTATGGCCCCCTCTTACATTTATACAGGCCTCACAGCATGATACCATGCTTGAAACAAGGCAGTTTATCAGTTATTGTGTCAATTGGTCCCACTCGTTTTCATTTCCTGAAGGATTTTCTGAGGAGGTTGCGAGTTGCAATTGCCCTCCCCAGAGCGTCCCAGATATGCTCTATGGAGTTGAGATCTTGAGACCTGGCTGGCCAGTCCCTATGGCAAATATCCTTTCTAGAGAGTGGTCGACGAATTTCTAGAAATTCGTCTACCAGAAGAGATCTATGTGTCTTTGCGTTATCGTCTATTAAAATGAACTCGGGGCCACATGCACACCTCAAAAGGTAGACATAAATGTCCATGACCTCATCCCTATACCTCACACCAGTCACAGAGCCTCTTTCAAAGTCATGGAGAGGTGTAAGGCCATCCAACATGATGGCTGCTCAGACCATTAAACCTCCTCCACCATAACTGTCCACTTCGTGGACATTGGAGAGTAGGTAGTGGGTCTCTAGTTCTCTCCATATGAATGTGTTGTGAAAATCGCTATTAAGGCTGAAACGGGACCCATCGGTGAACAGAACTGTCGCCCCATTGATCTATATTCCAATCTCTAAGCTATCAGCACCATGCTAAACGGACTCTCCTGTTCATAGACGTGAGCGGGACGCAAACAGCCGGTCTTCTGGTAAACAACCCTCTCTCGTGAAGGAACCCTCATGCACGATTTCTTAAAATTGGGAAACATAGCCCCAAATTTTCCATACGTCGAATTTCTTGCATGGTTTTCTCAAGAACGTATCTGTCATGTAAAATTAAAGAGTTAGGCGTACAGATGAGTAAAAGCACGTGCATTTTTTATTACTCCTTTTTCAACTCATCAACTCCCTATTTTTGCCCTCTGACTTAATGATAACCAATTCAGACTGTATTATTCAATTTAAAATTATTCATATCTAAAACGAAGAAAATGATTATAGCAATAACTCTTAATATATAAAATATGTATAAATACATATCCATTTCATAATTTATTGTTACATTTTAGGATGAATTTTTAATAGAACATCAACCCCTATTATCAAGATTACTTTTCTGTTGGCTAAACCGGTAAGTTATTTCCTTCTATTTTACTCTTTGATTATTAGAAGAGCCACATTGATTATTTAGTAGCAATATAATCGAAATATTACCTATTACCAATACATTTTGATAAACTTAAGTAGTACAGCAATTTTCAATGAGCTTCTCACTTACACCAGATAAATTAAATTAAATTTTTCAAATACTTTTCTATTTTCGCAATTCCCGTCAAAAATAAACGAAGTGCGCCAAAGAAGCTGCCAGCTGCTCCAAATGTCATGAACCATCATTGTAAATTTACAGTTGCCTTTCATTCCATAGTATTTTTGAAAATAAGCTGATTAGGTGATGAATGCATATTTTGACAATTTTCAAATGATAAGCTCCCATCGAAATATTTGAAGGCTGAAGGTATCGTTCATTTTTATAGAAAATTGTACATTGTTCACTGGGGGTCACCTGAGAAATTTGCATTTCGACTTAAGTGAAACATCTGTATCGAGTTTCTATGCACATTCATACCAAGAAAAAAAATATGGTTTGAAAGATCACTTATTTTTCCCCAGAGTTGTTTAGGGCAGCGTATAGGGAAAATTATAAACTCAGTTACAGATCAAATATATGTAGCATACAGTGGCGCACACAAGGGGGGTGTCCTGGGGGTCTGAAACCCCATCCAAAGCCCTTGAGGGTTTTTTTTATTAATGATAATTCTATATATATATATATATATACAACGTAAAATTTAATTATTAACAATTTATTTTATCAATTAATATTAGTTATTAGTTCAATCATATATTTTTTACTGTATTTTGTTGACAAAATCAGAAAAATCAATTGGTGTTGTGTTGAGGTACTGGTTGAGGTACTGGTGGCATATATTAACTTTATACAAGTTAGTAAAACAATAATTTAGCATGAATGTAAGAAAAAAATCATTAAACTAATATTAGCGATTCAACTATTATTGCACCTTTCCACCTGAAAATTTCCTAACATGAATAATGTCTTCTAATATAAAATGCAGACACCATTAAAACACAAAATAATGCAGCATACTTTATCAAATTTTATGAAAAATGTTGCAATTATCTTATATTCGGGTCTATAATTCATGCTTTTACATTTTATCTTCATATGTTATAGAATAATATGGTATGGATATCGAAATCTGTTTGAAGCGGATAAACTCGATCCTTTGGGACCGAAAAAGCGAGCAGCATATGTGTTTCAACGATTTTACAATTACTGGAGCAAAGAGGAGAATATAGCCAAAAGTCTGTAAGTTTAAACTTTCATGTTTTAACAATGAAGCTAAATTTAAAAAATGCAATTTTTTTTTTTAATTTGAAGGTTTTTGAATCAATGATTATGGGTGGAGTAAATAAGGATTATTATGGACTTTTATAAAAACTAATCTTTTTGATGATGAATATTTTGGGGGTCGGGGATAAGAGAGAGAGAGAGAGGTTGAGTGAGTAACAGGTCTTCCAAGCTACAAAAAGCTCATTCAATACTTTGCAAGCATCACAATTTTAAAATATAGCTTGGAGTAATAACTAGATTCGTATTATATTCACTGAAGTTCTACACTCATGTACAAAATTAAGGTCACAAACTTAAAATCTGTGAAAACTGATGAACTCTATTTAATGTATTGCCACGAAATTTGGCACAAAAAAAATTACAATGTCAGAAAGAATAAGAGATGAAGCATTTACCTCGAAGAAACTCTGGCTAATCTGGAGTGGGACCACTACTACACAAACATTACAACGAGCTGTCGTACTGTCTGTCTATGAGGGTGCCAATAAGTATTTGTAGCAACAAAGCCCATTTTTCCAAAAGTGGAACTTTTAATTCCTGGGGTGTCCTAGTAGAGGAGCTAAGCTGAGAAATGGCTTTTCCTAGACCATCTCAAACATATTCAATAGAAATGTGATCCGGAGACCTCGAGGGCTAATCCATACGGTGACACTCCACTCATTCATGAAATTCATCAACAATGTCAGTTATATGTGGCCGTGCATTATCATCCGTAAAAATGTAGTCAGGGTCCAAACCAACCAGAAAAACCTCCAGGATCTCATCCCTATAAGCGCTGTGAGTTGACAATACCCCCATCAAAAAAGTATAGTAGTATATGATTGCCCAGTATTGTAACACCACACACAAGGATTAAGTTACCACCCAATCTGTCGATGTTTGTTACATAGAAAAGAGGAAAGCGAGCTCAATTTTCGCTCCAGGTGAAGACTCAACAAGAATCCCTTTGTCTGGTACATTTCGACTCATCACTTAGAAGAACACGTATCCATTCTTGTGATGTCCACAATTAATGTTTACGGCTCCACAATCCGGGGTTCCCTGCTGGATGCAGTCAAAGGGACGCACCAGACTGTATGCCGGGCATAAAGGCCAGTCTCTACAAGTGCAGTGTTTGCCAGGAAATTCTTCCAGACACAGAAGCAAGGTCAAGAGCAAGCTGAGGAGCATTTGTCCACCTATGTCGTCGTGCGCTGATTCATTGTAGATGTCGATGCTCTGTAGAGACCTTGACCGACCTTTCTGGTAACAGTACCACTTGTTTTTAATTGATTCTATAATCGGAAGACCACTTTCAGGCCACTTGTAACCATTGAGACACCTCCACTTGAGATCATCTACAAGTTTACCAACGATTCTTTAACTCAAGAAATCATTCAAATGATTATGAGAAGTCATTCTCATTGCAAACAGACTAATTTGTTTGTTTTAATACAAAACTGGAAGCAAAATTCCCATATGCTTGAACGGTCTCAATCCAGTAGTTCTGCAAAAGCTGACGCTAAACAGCATTTTTTCCTAAACTGAAGGTTGTTATTGTACTATGGGCGTTGTAATGTGGGCATCTGGACTGTGAAACATTCCTCAGTCCCATATCCTGGTTGACTTTGATGTTGGGAATAGCGATGGTGGGGTTTTTCTTTCTGCTTAACAGGAATTATGGCTATTGGCTGAAACGATGGTATCCGGGAGGCGTGGCAATGATTATTCATCTGGCTGTTGTAGAGATGAATTTTTTTTTGCATGGGTGAGAGCTTAGAGTTTGCTCTCTGATTGGTCGATGGTAGCGTGATAATAGAATCCTATTGGCTGCCCTAGGGGCTGGGAGATATTGTACTACTTGTTCTTCATAATATATATAATACAAATACTATCAGTTTTACTGGTGGAATTTTAAAATTGTGACGAAAAACATGTTTGTGATCTTAATTTAGGACATGACAATGCATTCTACCATGTTAGAAGTTTGGAAACCTTTAACTGGATTATTAGTCAGCACTATTTTAATATTTCTTGAAACTTAAATTTAAATTAGAGTATGGCTTGCATTCATATTCTTCTAAATAACAAACTATAACTCTATTAACACAATGAGCTTCATACCAATAACAGAATAGCTCATTCCGTTTTTTTTTTTTGCAAATAAGTCATAGCAAACGTTTGCGTAATTTTTTATACTACATTTTATTCACAATTTACTGCCCTGCTTAGTAATAGATAACATCTGAAATACATAGTATGATATCTTGAATAAAACATATATATCACGATATTTTTTATTCCTTAAGATTATACCAGTATCGTTAAGCAAATATGTAAAGAAAAATTGATAAATAAATACTAAATTTGACCATTTAATTGCTTTAGTTTTACATAATACACAGAAATGTTAAATCTTTCTCACTTATCAGACATCAGTAAATTAGAGTAGTTTGGTTAAAAAAAATGCAACACTATTTATTTCGCTGTAACCAATATCGAAGTGGAATAGAAGTTCTTTGCTTTACCAGTAAAACTGACAAAGTAAACGGGTCTTATATTGTATTAATTTGCAAGTAAAAAATTTTTACGTACTCTCTGGTTACTCCTCTAACTGTTCTCACTCCTTTTTAAAATTGATTTAAGCAATGAATTTTCTCATTATTTTTCATTAGATTAGGAGATGAAAACGAAACCAATGCTCAACAAAGTAAATGTTGTCGACGGGGACCTTCACTCCTTCTAGCCATAATGAAAGCGATGTGGCCATGGGTGTTGGCTGCAGCTCTTATGGAAATCATTTATAATTTTATCACTTTGGCACCGCCTATTATCTTAGAGTAAGTGCCTTTTTGTCATTTATGCTAATATTCTACTCAATAACTCTAAAGTTCCGATGATGTGCTCCCGTTCAAAAATAAGCCTCATTCCACCTGATTTCAGTCTCCTTTCAATGATTAAGATATTTTTTTTTGTATTTTAAAAAACTCTTAATCATATACAAGGTGTGACACACAGAAAAAAAACGAGATTAAATGTGTAGCTTGAAAAAAAGAGTGGATTACGTCAATTGGGAATACTGCATTATTTGAGTGAACACGTGCAACTGAATTCTGCCGGAAAAATGTCGAATCAATATACACTGCTGGCCACTGTAAATGCAACACCCTGCAGGAAGCATGCAAATAACATGAAATTTACAACATGCATTACCGGAGGTGAGATATACAAATGATTAGAATTTCAGCGCAGACACACATCACGCACGCCTGTGGTGCCACCTCAAAGCGCTAGTTAAGACTTGGAGATTTCGACGATTTCAAGTTCGGCAATTGTGTTTTTCGTGTGGTTTTTTCAAAAAACGATCAGTTATGTCTCGTAGAAAACAGCGATCAGCTTTTGATCAAGTATCCGAGTTCGACAGAGGAAGGATAGTGGCCTACCGAGGTTGTGGATTGTCTTTCAGGGGAAATCGGTAGTCGTGTTGGACGAAACCAAACAACTGTAATGCGGATATGTGACCGTTGGATGCAGGAGGGTACGACGGACCAACGTGGTCGATCGCATCCACCTCAGTGCACCACTTCACGTGAGGACAGGCAAATTGTGCGCAAAGTGACGGATCGTGCAGTCACATCACGAACCATATCACAGCACATAGAGTCTTCAACGCATCATTCAGTGTCTGCGTATACCATTCGACACCATTTACAGCAGAGTGGTCTGCCCGCAAAACGTCCATTGCTTGATCTACCCTTGACGCAGAACCACAGACGTCTCCGCCTTCAGGGCTTGGCCACAGCCCTATTTCAACAGGATAATGCGCGACCACACGTGGCACGCATTGTCCAAAGGTTCTTCGTCAATCACCAGATTGAATTGCTTCCCTGGCCGGCTCGCTCTCCGAATATTTCACCGATAGAAAGCATGTGGTCCATGGTTGCTCAACGATTGACCCAGATGACACCCCCAGCTGCAACACCAGATCAACTTTGGCAACGTGTGGAAGCTTCTTGGTCTGCTGTACCCCAAGAACATATCCAAATTCCCTTTGAATCAATGCTGAGGCGTGTGGCAGCGGTGATCTCCAACAATGGCGGCTACTCTGACTACTGATTCTGGCAGGAACCACACTTTACAGAAGTCTATACATTTAATCAATTGATTCTTGGTCAACATGCTATCTACAAAATAAATTTTGTTTTGCTACCTCTTGTCTTTCTTGGTGTTGCATTTACGGTGGCCAGCAGTGTTGAATAAGCTTAAGAAATCAGCCACGAAAACATTTCAAATATAAACAGAGGCTTATGGAGATGAAACTTTTTCTAGTGCACATGTGTTTGAATGTTATAAGAAGTTTTCGGGGGAAGGGTCAGTGCGGAAAATGATGAGCGTGCTGGGTGCCGAAGGTCAGTGAATACATACTAAAACACAGCCAAAATTCTTGATATGAGTGGGTTCCCACTCACATCAGTAGTCGTACTGTTAATCAACTCTACTACATTGTAGTACTAAAAAGACTCAATGAAAAAAATTAGGGGGGAAAATGCCAGAATTGGGGAATGATGGATTTCTGTTGCACCAAGACAATGCATCCGCTCGCATTACCCTATCTGTCAAGCAGTTTCTGACCAGTAAAAACATTACTGTGGCGTCACCACTCTTTCAGCCATATAGGCGGTGGTGCCATTCTCTGTAAATAGTTTCGCATACTATAATTATCACTATTTTAATTTTATTGTCTTGTATACATGTTGGTGTTAATTCAATAAACTTAGCTTTGCTTGCACATCGTTGTTGCATGCTTTAGCAGGGTATGTGGGTTAGCATTTCCCTCACATTACTATGATTGAGCATCCTCCTTATTCACCAGATTTGGTCCCATGATACTTTTTTTTGTTTCCAACAGTTAAATCTTGCTGAAATAAAACCCAGTTTTACCTCAGTTGAAGAGGTTCGGGCAAAAAGGGAAAATCTCCTAAAGGGACTTCCATTGTTGCTTTTCATGTTGTTTAGACCCAAGGACAATTAAAAATAGATTTTCCCTTTCCAATGCACGGTAGAAAGTCGTTTATCCGAACGCGTTCATTATCCTGAGCGTCAAATATCCGACCCAAGGTCCGGATACGTTTACGAACAGTGTAATGCTCAATAAGTGTTCCGTGTGAGGCCAAAAATGACGGGAAAACCCAAGGTGAGGGACATTTGGGGAATTTCAATTGTGTGATTTGGTAAACATCCGAGCGGAATATTAGGTCAGTTTGCTTCCAAGTGAGAGGGTGTATACGTGCTCTTTTGTTGAGTTTTGTTGATGTAGAAACCTGGATGGTATGTGATGCCAAATAATGTGGATTTCAAACGCCAAATAATGAGGAGATTGTGACTTCCATACAAGAAAAATCCGACCCTATCGACGATGAAACGGATGAAGACAAAGACAACAGCAACGACTAAAGTAGAAAGGGTCCATCAAATGCTGAAGCGTTTCTGCGTTAGAGACAGCTATGGAGTGGTACAAACAACAATCAGAGTGATGTCCTACTCAACTACTGCTGCTCAAGAGAATCAGAGACCTTGCAGCGAAAAACCGAAGGTGTACAATGGTACAGCGAAAACTAAGTGATTATTTTCCGCAATAAAGGTAAAACTGCGACATTTTGCACCTATTTTGCTTTTTCTCCAAGATCGTTTCCCGCATGTGATGATTTTCAATATTCGTACAGTGTCCGGTTTCATATACTGCATGGATCGCAATCGGTTTTTGGTTACCCGAACAATCCCGTATCCGAACGGTGTCCGGTCCTAATTGATTCGGATAAACGACGTTCTACTGTACTAGGACCTTGCCGAGGTAGATGAACTTTTCACTTGCAGTGCAACAATTGTTAAATGACTTGGAAATCTCCCCCCCCCCATAAATAAACCGAACAAATCACGCATATTGAACAATACAGGTGGTTTAATGTGCAATTCAGGACAAAGTGGTCGTAATTCGATTCAAAATGCCACTTGTAACCAAATCCACGTTTATGGTGCCGCTTACAACACCATCTATTGACACTCTTAGAACTTTTTTTCTTATGCCATATAGTCTTTCTCCTTTTCAAACATTTTCAGTTTTAATTTCAAGTTATTTTTGTCCATTGTGTTGCTTTTTTACAACATTTTAAATGTGGAAATTAAATTACAACCACTTTGTGTTTATAAAAGTATTCCTATACTGTTTTAAAAAAATTTATATCATTTAAAATTGTATAAATTATAATCATTTTAACTTTCGCAGCTATCTCATAGCATTTATTGGGAATGACGAAGAGGAGTGGCATGGATATGTGTACGCTATTTTGTTGTTTCTTACCGCTTGTTGCGTAACATTGTCTTCGGTTCACAATCAAAATTTCCTGATTATAGCATCAGTTTACCCTCGCACGGGACTGCAGACTGCCATCTATCGAAAGGTATGATCATTATTATTTTTTCACTCAAATCTTTTCATATGGTGGTTATGGTCACAAACTTGTTACCGAAGTGTCATGTGTTAAGTCCTGATGCAACTGAAGACTTGCGTGTTAAAGGGGCTGATTCATGTTGAATCTATGATGGCTCAATATCGTCACATTGGCGGGGTGTGGAAGTTAGAAGAGAGGAATGCAAATTCAGGTGTCATCCTCATCAATTGAGCCCTGTTCAAAATTACCAAGCTCGTCGCCAACCCAACTTTTATGACTTAAGAGTGCAATCTTAGTAAAAATCAATTCCTTTTGAACTGCTAGATAAATTATATGCAAATAAAATGAAAATTTGCCTTGTGTCTGTATCGATACTTTTTTTTCAATTTAAGAACATTTTTTGAAGTTTTAAAGTTAAGAAATTGGAAACATTATACACTCGGAAAAGAAATTATCTAAGCATAATCAGTTTTCTCTTCAGTAATATGCACAACGTAAGGCCTTGCAGTAAGTTTTCCTTCTAACAAGGGGAGGACACTACTACTAAGGAAATTCATTTGCGGACGAGATTTTGTGCAATAGTTGTACTCTTTTAGGGTGTTCAACTCTCAATGTAATTTCGCCGAATGGTCAGTCCATTTGGAGAAAATAGCCTTCGAAATTGGTGCTTATCTTTTATACAATAAAGTTGTTACCTTAAAAAATTAAATGGCTAGCTTTTTTTAAAAATTTTGAGCACAAAATCTATTTTACATAGTATACACACATAGCTGGCAACCAAAAACGTTTTGAAAATCCTTAAATTTAAAAAAAAAATTCTTAAATCGTGCCATGTCCCCTTAAATTCTCCAATGTACGTAATCTTTATAGAAAGGAAAACCATTAACAATTTATAATCCAAATAAAGCTTATTTCAGAAAAATTTATCGTGGAAAGTAAGTTTTTAAACGAAAATCAATTTTACATTTGTATCTTTTTGAATTTCAATAAAATAGATAAAAAAAATTTCATGTAAAAATAATTCCAGAAACTAATTTTTTGTTTTGTATCATGAATCAAATGCTTAATTTTTGTGGATATTTTTTGCCACATTGTTTTACTTTATCTTTAATGTAGGTACTGCGTCTGAGCAGCAACTCCAGGCGCTGCTACACAATTGGTGAACTCTGCAACCTGGTTGCCGTGGACGCTCAAAAAATCTTTGAGTTGATTTGGAGCATGAATCTAACATGGAGCTGCCCCATGAGAATTATTCTCATAGTGGCTCTTTTATGGCGATATTTAGGAATAGCTAGTCTCGCCGGAGTTCTTGTTATGGTTCTCATTATGCCAATAACTACCAAATTGGCTTCGGTATCCCATAAACTACAGGTAAAAAATTTGTTACTTGATTTTTTTGAAATGTTGGGCGCGAGTATTAAAAGTGATAGCCTCTAGAATGAGGTAGCATTGCACAGGACTATATTAAAGTGCTGCTCAAATTAATTGAAACGAGTAGCTAAGAAGTTCAAGATTTTTTTTTAAATTTATGCAGATTCTAAATAAATTTTATCATCGCCAATTAGTCTTTTTGATATCACATCACAAGTGGTAATAATTATATGCCAAATTACATATATTTTAATCAGTATAAAAATGAAACACATACTTGTCTTAAATTATATCATGTGATACATGATAAATTTATAAGCTGTTCTAAAATAATTCTATTTTTTTTTAATTTTATTATTTTTTTTAATTATTAGACATTTTTAAGATTTTTATGCACATTGTAAAATTATTCGTATCTCACATTATCTGTATGGATGTTCTTTTTCACAGAAAAAGCAAATGGAATGGAAAGATTCAAGATTAAGACAAATGAGTGAAATTCTTAATGGAATTAAGGTATGTTAAAATAGATGAAATGGTTTTTTTTTTTTTTTTTTTTTTTTTTTTTTTTTGCATAAAACGATAAGTCTCAATTTTTATTATATGAGACAAATAATTTTATGAAAATAATTTCCTTCGCTTAAAACATTCCTCCCACCATGAATTTAAACCATTTAAAGGTTTTTTTAATGAAGTAGAAACGGCAATTTAAAAAAAAAACGAAAGCAAAGAAAAACAAAATGTTATTTCGCGATGACATGAAAACTGCTAGTTAATTTTCTCCATAAAACATTGAATGCAGTAATAAAAAAATGATTTCTGACCTTCAAGCTAAGTATTTTAACACTTGCGTAACTTTGATCTACATTTTTTTGTGATTTTTTTTTTAATTTGAAAGCAAATGTAAAGTATATATAACTGTAGTGTAAGTAAAATGTAAAACTGCTTAATTTTTCAAACGAATTTGTACATTAAATACGAACTTTTTAAATCGGAAACTTTGTTAGAAAACTTTTCAGCAACTCGTTATAATTTTCTAACTCTTTTTTTAGCTTTCTAAGAACACAAAATTCAGTCATTCTGTATTACATCTGTCTTTCAGGTTTTGAAATTATTTGCATGGGAAATTCCTTTTTTGAAGAGTATCAGCCGTATACGAGAAAAAGAAGCAGTTACCCTCAGAAAATTGGCTTTTATCAATGGATCCATTGTTTTCATTTGGACATCTGCCCTTTTCTTGGTGATTTTTTTTTACATAAATTTACTAATTTATTGATACATTTACATATAATTACATTAATTCATTCGAAATATCATTTTATACTGTATAGCAGTGTTCTCCAAACTTTTTATCCCCGCGAACTGGTCAACGTTTCATCATTTAACCGCGGTTCACTGATTGTTTTTTTTTTGAGACGTTGATTGTTTTGGATTAATAAATTTAATTTGTTTGCATTTAAACATGCTTTCAGAATAAAATAGTTACACTAAAAAATGAATATAAAGATATTTCCCAAAAGCGAGAGAAATACACCATAGTAAATGAAATAGAGATAAATTAATGTTCATTGGGCTTCCCGGTACTATTTGATCCACGTACCGATCCACGGGTACTTATGCTGTATAACAGTGCTTCTCAAACTTTCAATATTTGCGACCCTATATTCAATCATAATTTTCATCGCGCCCCCTCCATACAATAACAATGAATTGAACTCAATAATACTGAGGCTACAACACGATTTAGACCTCTTAAGTGCCACTGGTGTATATAAACATCTCGCTCAGCCAAAGCGTTAATTGCCCCGGACGTATATATACGTCTTTCCGAAGTCCCATCTTTCCTGTGCATTGCTATCCATAAAATTATTCCAAATGTTTAGGAATGCAACAAAAAGACTTTGACAGTGTTTACGAAATATTTACTTATTTCGGGAGATTTGTTTATTGCATCACATACGCACTCCTACGTGGAGAACAATGGCATTGGGGAGCGAATCGCGTAACTTTCAATCGGAAGTTAAGGGATTAATAATAAACAGTAAAAATTATCAAGGTAAGTGTTAATTTTTGTATATAATTTTATATATGACAAGCCCATAGAGCACTGGTAATTATTAAACTTGTTCTTAGCTTATTATTGTTAAATTAGTTATAAAATACATTGTGCAGTACTGATACAATTATAAGTATATTATATCAGTGTAAATGTAAATTCTATTTTTTTTTATTATACCAGAATATGTTTTGTTTTGTTTACTATCAGTAAATTAATAATTTTTAAATGATATTTTCTTTTCAACTTTTCAATATACTCGCTCCACCTTCGTTGAGTTATCACGCTCCCTTAGAGGGACACGCCCCACAGTTTGAAAGATGCTGCTGTATAATATAAATATTAAAACATTCTTTGTTTTAATGTTTATTTTATGTGTTAACTGTTTTTGTATATCCAATACATACACTTGAAATCAGTCATTTTATTCTTGTAAAAAGTGCCAAATTTCTTAATAGATGTGAATTTTCTGTTATTTTGATTTATAATGGTACTCTATATTAAAATAATTTTCTGTTTTTTTGTTTTTCTAAAAATATTCATACGAGAACGATATTTAAGTGTGTAAAGAAAACGTTTCAAACATGCATTTATTATGGTACGAAATCGAAAAGTACGTTTTATTGTCCTAAAATCCCTCGAAAAAATGAAATAAATTTTTGTTTATAGATTAAAGGAGGAGAAACATTCCGTAAAGCAATGCTTATAAGGATCAATTTCTTTTCGTAGCTTAGCCCTTTAACAAATTATAGGTGGCCACGGTGCCTCCTGGTCATTGTCACGGACTCGTGGTCATGGTCATGGACTCGTGGTCTGAACAAACGTGTTTGATCTCTAGTGTCACTGAAAACCCTTCGTGTAGAAAGGGCGGAAGCACATTAAATCTGTCGAGACAAATGATTCCGTTGACTTGGTATGGAAGTTAGGAGAGGGGGTGCCAGATCTGGTGTCGTTCCCGTCACTTGACCATAATTCTAAATTACGTGGTTCGTCTTTAATACAACTCGAGTTTCTTAAAAGTGCGACGTAAATTAACAACCACTCATCCATCAAATCAGAAGTTGTAATGGAGGCGACTATTCCTACTTCCCTCTAATCCCCCTTGTCTACTCTCGGACCCGGCTAGAAGTGTGGGAGCAACTAATTGTGATCAGACGACATGATTCACTAAACTCATTTATTTGTCACAATAATCAACACAGACATAATAATAATACAATTAAGATAGTTCTGATCAATAATTAGAGCGCGAAGGTGAGACCAGATACCATGGGGATACCCTTACTACTTACAGACATTCAACTAATTTTCCGATAATTTATACTAGCTCGTTTCTAATTCTAACGCGCTCTAGCAATTTACTCTCTAACTTCTACTTAAATAATGAACACCATACTCTTGTACTTCGAAAATCCTATAGCTGAGGCCTTATACACTAACGGTTGACTTGATCACTACGCATCCGAGCACTCCTTGCTTTGGTAATCTTCAAATCTCAATTGAACAATCTTAGATATTCATTTCATGAACTCTCACTTCACTAACTCTCAAAACTCGCGAACACAGAATTTACATAATAAACTTAATTTGCATAATCACGTTTTCTTACCTTCGGTGAGAATTCGTTGAATTAATTATTTCTCTGAAAGAATCCCCAAGGTGTTAGTAGAGCCGCGTATAGATCCATCACAAAGTCACACAAAGTTGACGTTACTGGTGATCCAGAGATCTTCCTCTCTATGTTACTACACCTTCCCTTTAAAAGAATTTTGGTGCCTTCCCATTGGCGTCACCCATTTTCTAAAACTATGGACTTCCCAGTTTAGGTGAATGTTTATGAGGAAGTAGAAAGATATAAACAAACTAAATTCAGTGGCACAACACTACTTTTATCAAGAAACCGGTCTTTTTCTATTCCGTTATTTATTTTTGTAAATCACCTTTTTTTTTTTTCAATGTTGCCTTCACACAGCTCGTTGTTGTAGAATCTGCATAGAAATATTTTCCACGGGGTTCCCACTTTTACCCGCAAGGAGTTCATATTCAGTGTTTATTAGCCCAGTTCGCTTATTATGGAAATTAATTGTAAAAACATTTTGCATCGAACTTTTACTCTGCGTTAAAGTAGCTATAAACTTAATTTACATTTTTATTAAATTTGTCACGCTTTCTGTTGCGCTGACCCATGCCTTCCCATGGGGACGTGCTTCTTAATTTACAAACTACTGATCTAACCGCAGACTCGCAATATAAGTATCAAGCGCCAACTGGTCTCTTAAAATACTAGAATAAGAATGGTGTGAAAAAATATTAGAATAAATACTTATCAATTTTTAATCAGATAAAACTGTAATTTGAACAGCAAAACAAAAAAAATAAACAATTTCATTTTAAAAAATGAAAACTCCGAACTCATGATATCCTCGATTTGAAAACTGGCTTTAAGGGGACACGGTACGATTTACGCAAACAATTTTAATTTAAGGATTATTCAAAAAATTTACGTATACGCAGGAAATTTGATTTACAAGTACGTCAAACTATAACAAAAGTTGATATGGGTTTTGCGATAACATGATTGGTATCCGTACAATGCTTCTTTTTATGAATGCTCATTGAAAATTCCTTAAGTAACGTACAAATTCCGAGTTAAGTTTTTTTTTTTTTTTTTTTTTTTTTAAATAAGTAGTGCTTTGATTCAAAAAATGTATACCGACTTTTGTTACATGTTCTATTAGCAATAGGTAAAAAAATATAAAGCATTAGGCACAATAGGAAGAAAAAGTCTTAGTACATTTTAAATAAAAACAAACTAGTTATTTTATCTTTCTGAGATAAGTTTGTGACGGATCTATACGCGACACTTACGGGACGGGACTCCTTTAGAGAAATATTTTTCTCAACCAACTTTCACCGAAGGAAAGAAAATGTGATTATGCGAATTAAGTTTATTATATAAATTCTATATAAGCGTGTTTTGAGAGTTAGTGAGTGGAGGATCGTGAGTTATTGCAGTGCGGATCTAAGTTTATAAAAGTGTTAAATGAAGATTTCCCAGTGAGCATCAATCGGATCAGATTTGATCCCGTCAAGTATCAGTGTTCAAGGCATCAACAGTAGGATTTCGACTTCACGATTTATTGTGAGCACTCTTTAAATAGAAATTAGAAAATAACTTGTAGAGTTGAAATTGAGCTTGTATAAGTTATCGTAGAAATTAGTTGAGGGTCCGTAACTATTATCCCCGGGCAAATTGGTCTCACCTTCGCACTCTGAGTATTGATCAACAATCTTAATTGGATTATTATTGTGCTTGCTTGATATTTTGTGATAATAAAATATTTTGAGGGAATCATGTCGACTGATCATTCAATTCTCCCCGCTCATCTAGCCGTGTTCGAGAGAAGACAAGGGAGATTAGAGGGAAGTAGGCATATACCCGATCATTACAAGTTTAAAGTTTTGATTTGCCTTAGGGATGTGAATAAAAACGAACGTAACAGCTATCATAATTCTGTGTTTTTTAAGTTTAGGGCTTTCAAATTTTGTGAGGTTATAGAAAAGTATATGAAGAATAATTTAGGCTAAAAAAATTAGATGTGATTTTTTTGGCCGATTTTTTTCAATTGAATTTTTGTCTATGGTACTGTGTCTCTTTCAAACTGCAGAAAAATTTGTTTTATGTTTTTTATGCGTGTTTAAAGATTGACAAGGATTTAATTTTTATTTCAAAATCGTTTGTATAAATACATTGGAGGAATTTACGTTTAATAATATTTATTCGAAAGTCTTGAATTATATATAATAATCGTAGTTAAGTGAATTCTTGTTGAAAAAGGGTTAATAGAAAGTTAATGCACAATGAGCATTCTTAGGCATCTTTATATTTCTGCGTATTTTTTCTTTCGCATTTGAATTCATTTCAAGGCAATAACCACGAAATAACGCGCATTTCTCGTTGTCAGGTTGTATCAAGGTAAACGTTTTACCATTCCATTTTACGTCAATCAAATATCCTTTGTTATATTATTGCTCGTGCGTAATATTATTTTTTATTTCTACTAAGTTGTCTTTTTTGTTATGCGATTCATTACTTGACGAGAACTAATTGAGTACCAGAAAAGAAATGCCGTTCAACTTCAAAGTTTTTTTGTGAGTTGTAGTTGTTCCTATGCATTTTACTCTTACTTATCAAACAGTAGGGAGCCAATTTGCGTGTAAGTGGATTAAGAGTAGTTGGCCAAATAATTGAATTCCAATCTCAAAATTACATCTAGCAGTGTAAAAGTAGGAAACCACTAAGGAAAATGATTGAGTTACTCGTAAACTAGTGATGAAAGTTTTCTTGTAAAATGTAAAATACAGTGGAATACGCTTAACATGAAAACACTTGAGGTATTCGACTACTTGTGCGACAACTTTTTTAAAAAAAATACAATATGGTTTTTTTTAGATTTTTTTAGTAGATTTGAAGAAACATATGCTAAAATTAAGAAGAGAAAAAGAAGTTATTACTAAAAATGGGGGAAAATTGGTACAAATTTACAAAAAAAAAAACATAAACGGGGCACATTCAGTACCAAACGTTTATGAACAAATTTTCAATTCTCATGTGTTGCTATGTTATTCATTTTTGAAATGACCTTTAGGATAAGAGATATTATAATTTTTACAAAAACTAGAGCACTTTATCTTATTTATATATCAAATTGCTTAGAATAACAGTGATTTATATTCATATAAGGAACTGTAAATTATGTAATTAAATAGCGATTGATAAATCTGAAAGTTAAAACATTTCTACTATTATACAGAGCACACACAAAAAATTTCAGTTCATTATTTTGAAAACTTTTTGAGCAATCGCTGTCCCCGTTTGAGTATTTTCAAAAAAAAACATTCCGAGTAAAACGCGTTGTATAATGTATAACATCTTGCTTAAAGTAATGGCATTTGCTTTTACTAAAACACTTGTAGTTTTTGTTCTAGGGAACGGAAAATAATAAACTTGGTATTTTTATAAAGCTAATAAGATGGCCTGTAAAATAAATTCATAAAAAAAAATTATCTATTTTGGGGGAAATTCACAATTTTAGGGTAGTCGGATACCTTAAGACGAAATATCGGTTAACAGGAGATAGTACAACGGTTCCGACAAACTTCTACGTGTCTCCACACAATTTGTTCTCTTAACACAAAACGAAAATCGCTTAAGACGAAAAGATTTCCCTTCCGTGGAATAAAAGTTTCTGTAGTATTGGACTGTCTTAATACGAATTCGTTGCAGTAGATGATGACAATGTGTGTATAGCCTCAATTATGGCAGACAAAGACATTTTGAAGTTTAGGCAAAACTAAGAAAATATCACTGATGCAGATTCCTAAAATGAACATGAAATAAATACTGCAGCTCTTGTTCTCTACGTCATCCGAAATCTGCGCAGTTATTTAGACGCATATTCCAGTGGTGAAATGAATAACAAAATGAATGACGTCAACCAGTTTATTAATAATTTGATGCTAAAAAAAGATAATGTAAAGAAAAAATATCTGATTATTTTCTAAAAATTCAATAAATGTTTTTTTTTTTCCAAAAAATTTGAAAATTTTGTATTAAATTTCATTATGTTCTTCTGAATGTTTTTGTTTCATTGATTTTTGTTGAATACTTGCATTTCTACATGTTTATGTAAATAAAATATAATTTTAAATTTATATAATTATGTTAAATACTTTGTTAATTTATTTATTTTTTTTGTCAATTTTTTTAACACCAAAAAACAATTTCAGTCCTGTCAGTTTCGCGTTAATCTACTTTCCCTGTATTTTTTTTAAATCTTTTCAGGAAAGTTTGGTATGACAGCAGCAAATAAATGTTAAAGGAATCATTCGTAGTAAAACAGTTACATTTTGTTGATACAAGAAACTCAAAACAAACGATGGTTATCTTTCTCGAAATAAATTTATTCGAAATCCTCGAAATTTATTCCAAAATCCTTCATTAAATCTATTGAATCTCCCCCCGCCCCCCATTCTGCTATTAATTTTGTAATTTAGTGTAAATTTCATAAGTTTGCGCATAGTTATTTTCCGAAATAATCAACGCTTTCGGTACAAGTATTGACCCTAGTTACGAGATTGTATTTGATTTTAATTTACAGCGCTATCTGAATCAAATCGAGGGTTATTGATGGTGGACCTCATAATTTTTTTAACCGTAGTAAAGTGACGAGGAAGACACCTGAACTAGCACGCTCTTCTCCATCAAATTACCAGAAGTAGATGATGAAGAGCATATAACGTAATGAAGACTCATTACTTGTGCCAAAAGATATTGTGGAGTCATTTAAGCATTCAACTTCATGCTAATAAAAATAATACAGTCATCCCAACCCCCTATTTTTTTCAAGTTACACTTTGTAGTTCCAAAGTTTTGCTAATAAAAGCTCCTTGCTGCTTCAATACTCTTTCCAATAAAGGCCCCCCAACAACAGGCCCCATTCAATAATTCAGATATGGGATGGAGGAACGCTTTGCGTTCCGTTTCCCAGTGACAAACAGCATTATTTAATACTCTTTCCACATGTAGAAGCTTAAGAATATTTAGGGGTAGGAAATAATGCAAGAATATCTCGATCACCCAAGGTTGTGGGCTCAACCTCGGCCCAAGTCGGTGGATTTTAATGATGCATAAAATCAGCAGCGGCCATGTCGTATGATTATATGGCATGTAAAAGATCCCTGGAGTGCCTGGTTGGCTTGGGTGACCTCGGCAAAATTAAACCCTAGTATAGGTCCGCTTCATCAGAGCTCGGGTACCTTCCTCTAGAGAAGAAACTGGGCTTCAAAATTACCTGAGGCGATTGGTATCCGCCTATAGGGTGCCGCACTAAAGAGGAATACCAGTTTCCGAAATGGTAAAACACCAATCCGCAGCCCATTCGAAATTTTAAAAAAAATATTTATCTTTTTTTTTTTTTACTAAACGTAAACTTTTTTTTACTAAATTGATTTTACGCAAAGCACTTAAACATTTTTAAAACTAATACAACATTTTTCGCCACATAACCATTAACAAAATTTATCAATAGCTAACCCTCTGTAAAACGAAATTTTTCAGAAACTGCTTATCCCAGTATTGCTGTGTTCATTTTTATCCGGCACATTTGAGGCTTCTTAATACAATACATATTTTTAGCTTACATTTATAGTTCCCATTTTAAATGAAATAATAACAAACACTGTTTTTTTTTTAAATTACGAGCAAATAACTATTAATAAATCTTTTCAAACACATTCGGACTATAGTTCAGCTTTTTACTGGATTGTTAAATTTCTCCATAAATACTATAATCATATATAATAAGTGTAAAATTTATGTACTTGACTAAAAATAATAATTTTGCTTAAGTTAAGCTAGTATAAGATTGTCCCACTATTTTGAAAAATATCTACTTCTTAGTTTGCTTTATTTATTTTTTAAAGAATATTGTTCCCCTTAATTTATTTGATAATCTTGTTTAAACTGTTGTAAAATATGTATTTTTGTGTCACGTGTTTTATCTATTTCAATTTTAAATACACAAATTGCTTTAAACTACTATATCCAGTTAAAAAAACCAAATAAATGTAAAATTCTTTTTCTATCCAAGTTCATAAATTTTTTAAATGTACGTCTTGTTGGCCGGTAGCTTAGAGGTAGTGTCCCCGTCTCGTAAGCCTAAGGTTGCGGGTTCGATTCCGACTGGAGTGGATAGATTTTCTGGATGCGATAATCATGGGCACATATGATTATATGGCGTGTAAAAGATCCTTTGGGAATCGATTTGGCTCTGGTAGGCAAAATTATATCGTATCATTATGTAACATCCGACGAGTGTCGAAAATTATGTAGTAGGTGGCGCCACCGAGGAGGACTTACCGTGTCTGTGAAGGTTAAACAGCCAAAATGCAGCCCATTTGAAAGAAAAATATTTATTTTTTCTTAAAGGAGCCTTAAAAAAACTTTCAATAAAAGGGGAATTCACGAAACTGGATCTGTATCTCAGTAACGTTAAAAATAGGTATTTTTAGGGAACATTTATTAACATTCTATTTAATAAAAATCTCCAATTTTTTTACTGAATATTCTTTGAACCATAATGCATACTTTAATAAGAGATTTTATGGATAGGATGTCTAGTTAATTTTTAAAAAATACTTTTTGCACAAATCTGATTTTTTTTTCAAAAACAGTGAAATTTCACGGTGTTTAATGCTATAAATTAAGTCAGAATATTTTTTTGAAAAAATCCTTCGATTAAAGTATGTATTAGAGTGTAATTATTAATTATACAAAGTTATAAGTTGTTAAATGCAGTAGTTTAGGAACAAATGTTCCTTATGTGGTAAAAATGTTAGTTTTGAGAAAAATGGATTTTAGTAATGGATTTAGCAGAGTTTAACAGGTGGTAAAATATTTTCAAAAAATTATTAAAAATACTTTTATTGCACGTAGAATGATAATTTTTGCACTATTAGAAGCGTAGAAATTCATATTTTATTAAAATGGTAAAAGTGAAAAATATGTTTGGTGGCCGAAGTTCATGAACCTACCCCTTAATTAGAAAGTTTTATATAGTATAGTTTTATTGAAAATCAACATTGGTGTGCATGCTTTGATATTAAAATTTACGTTACAGATTGCCATCAGCAGTTTCGTGACGTTTGTTTTGATTGATGAGAAGAACGTTCTGGACCCAAGCACTGCTTTCGTTTCCATCACCCTCTTCAACTCGCTCCGAGTAAACATGGCGGCGATACCTCAACTGATAGCAGAACTTGTGCAGGTGAGGAGGTGTTTCTCAATATTCATGTGTATTACGTAATACCTAATTCGGAACAGACTTCTAGAATTTAAGGAAAATATATTTGTTTTGGTGATAAGTTGAATGGAACAAATGTTGAGGAAATATGCTCACAAAGAATTCTCCATTCATTCTTATTGGTGGAGAGACTCTTTATTTAATTAAACTAATCTTTTAACAATCATATAGTGAAAACCTTTCAAACGGATTTAAAAATCCTCTTCATGAAACCCTTGCTAGCAATACTGAAGGAAACAGGAGAAGCAAAAAGGTTTAACTGTTTCTTTCTTATTTGTTTTTTTTATTTGTTTTGTCTTTTTGAAGGAAGTTGACTTTTCCCCAAAAAGGCAATTCATACTAAGCAATCAATAATTAGCTAATTATATATTGCTATAGATTTGCAGAGGGAAAGCAGTAGAAGAATCCGATTATTTGAATAATAATACATTTATTAATGAACAATGATGAAGAGATGGCTATGCAAAGATAAATCGATATACATATACACAAGGAAATAGAAGAACAGATTATTTAATGTATTGAAAAATGCATTCTCTTGAAATAAACTTTACAACGTTTCAGAAACGGCTCTCGGTAAAATCCCATTATAGCCCACCCCTTAACGAAGATTTTCTTTTTTTTCAAATCGCGCCAAAATGGTTCCAAGCGCGTTTTTCAAAGTCGAGTTCAGGCAAACTAGGAAAAACTTGACGTTTTGTCCGAAGGAGCAAAAATGGAAAACAAGAAAGGAACTTTAAGAAACAATTCGTGTAAAATTTAGCTTCTAAAAATAGCAGGTACTTTTTAATACTTACCGAAGAATTCCATGAAAAATTTAACTTTTCAAAAATAGGAAATGGAAAACATTCCGAAAAAAAAGGAGTAGAAAGAGAAATTTTACAGACGTTAAGACCAAAATATGCAAAATATCGGCTTCTAAAAATTGGAAATTAAGGGCATTCTAATAAGTAAAAAATGATATCTAAAGAGCAAAAATGAAAAATTCTTTTTTTAACTTTTGAAAAGTAGGTATTTAAGAACGTTGCGAAAAAAAGGAATCGAAGTTCGATGGGGGAAAAAATTTTTTAGACGTTAATAACAAATTAATGAAAGATTCAGCTTCTAAAAGTAGAGAAAAAAAATTAAGGTCATCCTCTAAAAAGAAAAAGACGGATATCCGAACGACAAAAATGGAAATTTCTTTTAAACTATTGAGAAACAAAGAAAATTAAGAACATTCTAAAAAGAATAAATCAATATTCGAAGGAGAAAAATTGAAACTTTTAAAACTTTATGAACAAATTCCTGAATGATTTAGCTTCTTAAAAAGACATTAAACACATTCTAAAGTTACTCAAACGGCTTTTGCCAAGCCACGTACCTTTCCTTACATCATGCGGATTCTTTCCTCCTTTCGAACGGCATCTTCATGATTTTAACTTCTTTTTCGTTAAGCCCCATCTAATAATTACCACCTTTTTTACAAAAAATGGGGGGGGGATAATAAATAGACCTTGCTTTTGTCTCGAAAACAATAATCGGTAATCGCACGTACTATCCGAATAACAGCAAAGCGTCAAATAAATAGTAGCGGTCCTTGCTACTCGTGCATAGTTAGTAGGGTTATCGAAGCTAACGGAAATTATTAATTGTAGGTACCTAACGGTCACTAATAACGGTCTTTTATTTTAAATAATGAAAAAAGAAGGGTTGCTAGTTTGACGAACTTATCGCTCAACTTAGCGACAAAAAAAGCACAAAATCTAGGGGTGGGCTATAACAGGATCCTACCCTCGTTCCACAAACACAGAATTAAATGGATAAAGTCTCTCTCTTATCGCAGCCAACGCACATACAGATTCTGATCTCGACTACATTCTCTTTTCATCTGACACGAACTTTGTTTCAAATGTTTTTTTCGCAGTCCGTGGTAATCTCTAGAAGTATTGATCCCATAGTCTTCTCGATTATTCCTCGGCGGTATTATATTTTTCGCTAAATTTGTCTCCAAGGACGTTAAAATAGTTAATTTAGTGATCCTCTTCGCATCTTCTATGGCTGCCATAGTCTATTTCTTAAAGTTTACGCTGGGAAGCCCACTTTGCCTGTTAAACTCAATTTCCTTACATGGACAGAATTGCTGAAGGGAAAATAACATGTGGGGAGTGTTTCAATATAATATAATTATTCCACTAAATAAAACAATAAAATAAAATCTCACTTTCTTGAATTCAAGTCCAAACAGTTAATTTTTTCAGACAAACATTTATTGTAATTATATATTTAAATTACGTTTCAACCCCCAGTGCTCGTCCATTTTTGTGCTTGCATGTTATGCAAGACGGATAGAACTGGGTCTACTAAGGTACCCGACTACTTTAAAATCGCTGATGAAGTCAAAAATTGACCGGAAAGAACGTTTTGTGATTTAAATCTGTTGGTCAATTTAGTCCACTTATGAAAACACCAAGTTTTTATTTTTCGGATACTAATCCAACAATTACAGCTGCTTAAGTTTGAGCAGACTCCACTACCTGTATGGAGTTACTAACATTAAAATGCGTTTTAAGTAAAAATGGGGAAGGGGGTTCAGAAAATTTGAAACGGTGATAAAAAAAATATTGCTGAAAAGGTTATAAAGATGATTAACAGAATTTTTTTTTGAGGATTATTTTTTGACATCCTTATTAAAAAAAAACCGGCATTAAAAATCTTGTAACTATTTGCATAAACTTAACAAGTGTTTGTAAAGCACTTTCATCTAGCAGTTAAGATAAAAGGCTCAATGATTGCTAAAAATTTAAATATATCCTATCCTTTTTAACTCATTTAAAAAATCAGCTGTAGTGTGCCATAAAAATGTTAAAAATACATTTATGATTTTTTTGTTCAGAATGAGTCTTGTTCATTTAATTTCTTTACATTTTTCACCATTTTTTTTTCTTACCAAATTAGCTTTTTTTTATAATTAACTAACAATGTGAGTCTTAATATGAGTTATTTTTAATTATTAAAATCAATACATTTATAAAACTTTTAGATTTATTCAAAGCTATATTTCCAGTTGTTCAGTGAGTAATCCAGGTAACAATACTAGTAGAAAAAAATGAACATCAAAATAGGAAAAAAGCTAAAATTTTTATGAAAATTTTTTATTATTATAACAAATATCCATAATTTCCATTTAAATAGGTGTTTTTTAGTGTGCAATGCAAATCAAAAATTAAATCTGTTTTAATTAGAGAGTGATACATAAGAAATAAGAAATGAAAAGTTATTCAGTTATGTTCAGACTCGTGTAAAAACATTAAAATTCCTTTTCAGAGTCAAGTCTCCTTCAAAAGGGTTAGAAATTTTCTTCTTAGCGAAGAAATCGAAGGAAGACCCGTAGATGATGAGACAGCTATTTGTATGTAATGTTTTTAACTTTTTAGCAATGTATCATTTTTGCATACTTTCGAATTGAGTATTTTTATGAAATAACTACAATAATATAAACAACAAATGTAAAAGAAATTAAGTCGATTCCTAATTAGGTCCAAAATTTTATTTTAGTTAATTAAATTTAATTAATGAATCATTGTTTGAAAAAACTGTATTGACGTCAAGTGTCCTTCACTGCAAGTTTTAAAAAAATTGAACTTGATTGGTTGAATAGAAAAATAAGTATTTGAAGCCAAGAAAAAATTCGTTAAAAAAACCTCTTGGTGCCATCTGTTGCGGCTAGTTCTAACTTCTTCAGAAATAATGTATAATAAATTTAAAATTAAAGAATAAAATCATGAATAAATACTGGAAAAACTGTATTGATATCAAGTGCCATCCACTACAAGTTTAAAAAATGTATTTGAATGTCAGTGGATGAATAAAAAGTATTTTATGAATGATTGAAAATTTGAACTATATATATATGTGGGGTTATGTGGCACGGAGTTCTAGGGGTATTTATTGACGACACTGCTTTTGACTAATGCTAACGTTTAATGTGGACACTTGTTACAGGACTGCACACTACTACACAGATATATGATTAATAACGTTTAGTCAAATACTTCTTCTCGTACTCAACAACAGTGTCTCGGTCTTGTGTTCACTTCACAATTATCACACCACAGTTCACAATGGTAACAACGTTCTTATAGAGTTCACGATGGCTTATGAAATTCAGGTGATGGATGTGTCACCTTTTCGTGACTATCCCTCCAGCATTGGGTCACTGGTCCACGGTCAGTTGGTTCCCAGTTGTTTTCCTTTTCAGCAGCGTTGGCTCTCAGACCTCCTCGTCGAGACCGCTCGCTCGCTCATCTCTCTCTCTGGTTAGGTCGCTCGCTGCTGGCTCGCGTCGCCAGCGCCCTCTAGAGTGCCGTCTATGTGGAAATTCCCACACACACACACACATATATATATATATATATATATATATATATATATATATATTATGTATATAAGGGGAGAGTGAACAAACACAGAAGGAATTGAAAAAGTGAATTTGACATGTTGAAGAGACTTGATATCCAATGATTCGCTCTTTCTACTCTTTGTATGTAAAGTGAGATTCGTATTTTAACTGCTGTACAGTTATATTATCATAAAACAAATGAAATAACATTATTTATCTATCCATGTATGCGTGGTCATGGTCATCGATTCATGGCCAGAGGGGGAGGAGTTCGAGCCTGGTGCCACTTAAAAGCCGTCTTGGAGAGGGGCTGATGTACTTTAAATTTGTCGAGGACTAAAGTCCTCTAGTGGTGTGGTGTGGAAATTCATAAATAGTGTGTCAGCTGAGGTGTCGCCCTCGTCACTTGACAGTGGTTTCAAAGGACGAGGTCCTTCACCAGTGGCCTTCGTGCTGCTTTATAGTGCGACATTAATAAACACTGGCATATATGCATTCAAAGATGTAAATAAATTATATCTGACACGTGATTTCCAGAAAAATGAATATTTACCGTAAAATCCGGCGTATAACGCGAACTTATAACACAAAAAATAAGATCGAAATTTACGGGTGCTTGTCATACGCCGGGTATAAAAATGAGAGCTTCAGAAATTTAAAAAAAAGAGATGAGTGTTAAAAAAATTACTCTTACATAGACTGGAAAACCATTTATTTAAAAGAAATGACATATACCTAATAAACTTAAAGGGTTGTAGATATGGAAGTATATGAATTTTTCAAAATTCTGGGATAATACCTGAAATAAATTATTTTTAAACATAAGAGCACATTACAAATTCCTTCTTAAAAAAAGAGGGGGCGCGTTATACAGCGAATATACTTAAAAAAAATTTTTAAAAACTTAAGTATAAAGTATAGGTGCGCGTTGTACGTCGGATATTTTACGGTACATAAAAACCTTGGGTGAAAGAATTTATCAAAATTATTTTGAATCAAAGAAAATTGTATAACAGTAACACAATGTTGGGTCAGTCAAATAAATTATTAAATCATAATTGATTAAGACACATCATAAATATTTGCAAAATAATATTAATAATTTTCTGTATGTAAATATAATTTTATATATTATAATAGGGTTGTTTCATTGCAAGACTTTTTTTTATATGCGGCAACGCAAGCTTTTGACTTTACTTGATTGTTTTTTTTAAAAATTGGGAAATTTGTAGGCAAAAATAAGCTAACCTTACAGTTAAATTTTTATTATATTTACTGTTATTAACGGGTGCAGTAAAAAACGAAAAATATATTCGACGACAAAATATACATACTAGACAGACCATGGGAAAATATTTCTACTGATAAAGATCGGTACATCTGTCCTTGGCCTGATTTAAAATCCAAAGATCTCCTAATTTCATAATACAAAAATAAATTGCGCAAAAAACTACTTAGGGGAACTGGGATATTATACACATTAAAAAATCGATTTTTCAATTTTAGTAATAAAAAATAGTGCATATTTTTTCTGAATTTAAGAAGTTATGACACGTATACGTTCGTTGATAAAATAACCTTAAAATATGAAAACAGTAATTGACAAAAAAGAAAACAAATTTTTAAAACTCTGTTCAGTTTTTTCACTTTTTCTCCAAAGAATCATTTTTTGATTTTAGGTACACTTTAAAAAAAACTATTGCACTATGTGGCTCTAAATATCTTATACTTCTATACAGGATGCCTGTGTGCATATAGTGAAGCTGTTTTTTAGTTGATGTAGTACACACACACACATAATTTTTTTTTAAATAATTTTATGTGGAAAAAAGGGGGGGAAATAAAAATTTTCAAAATTAGAATGTTTTATAATTTTTTAAATTATACTAAAAGAAGAGGTTCACTATTTTTGTGCATTGTTTTATATGTGTACAAAAAATATTTCACATATTTAAGAGATACTTCTTTAAAAAATGGTACCTAAACATCCATGTGAAAAACGAGATTTCAAAGATTATTTTCAACTCTTAAATTAAACAGAAAGAAAAAATTTAATTGTTTATTTATTTCTGCTGAATTATTAAATATCTTAAAAAGATCACAAAAACATCTAAGCTTTTTTGGAAATTTTAAAAGAAATATATGTCCCATAAACAAAGAGTATTATTTCGTCATTTTACTCTTCCAAGCATGTCCTGGTACCCAAAAGAGAGAAAAATATTCCACACTCATAACCACAACATCACATCGCATAAAAAATAACCTTAACTTCCTCATTTAACTCTATTGTATGAGTTTTTAATGAATGGGACGAGTTGCTCATTCAAAAGAAATCACTCTATTTTTTGGTTCCCTAGGCAACGCTGTAGAAATTGACGGCGGTTCTTTCTGTTGGACCAATGGAGAGCCTCCATTTTTGCATGACGTCACCATTTCAGTTCCTCGCGGGAGCTTGGTAGCTGTCGTAGGACGAGTTGGATCAGGAAAGAGTGCATTGTTTTCTGCTATATTAGGCGAAATGCACGCCACAGAAGGAGCCGTGCGAATTATGAAGGTATGAAAATGTTACCACTTTGGAGAGGATGAAATAAAATGGACATATTCATTAATGAGATTATAAATGAATACAAGAGAGGACAAATAACAAATATAAGCCTTATTTTGAAACAATACTCAAGGGGAAAAAACTCTTTCAAAAAAAAAATTGGATATTCTAGAAATAATTCAATTTACTAATTAAAACAAAGGTAATTCGTACACTTTTAAAACCAGAGGGTGATCACTTTTCGAGTGTCTGTTTACATTTTATTTTCATATTTATCTTTTATAAAAGCATTGAAATATTTTACTTGATCCTAATAAAGCTTTTTTTTTAAAAAAATTAACTGAAGACCCAAATTTAAATTTAGAGAATCAAATACAAAATGATAAGGTTACCACTTTTGATAAGGCTTAGATTTTTCATTTTCATTCATTTTTAGTGAAACCATTTGAGTTTCGATAATTAGAGAAAGAATATAAGAAAAATTTACTAAAAATAATGAAGGAAGATACTTAATACCTTCTATGAGTAGGAAAATTTTATGTAATATCAGACTTTTTGTATTTTTGAAATATTCTAAACTCTGTTAAATTCTCTCTAAATATGTTTGATTATTTCGCAATTTTAACTCAAACTTTTTAAAGTTTTGCTACGGTTGCGGGTTCGACCACGGCCCAAGTCGATGGATTTTCATGATGCAGATAATCGACAGCGGCTATGTCGTAGGATTATACGGCATGTAAAAGATCCCCAGAGTGTCTGTTTGGCTAGGATGCTCTCGGAAAAATTACATCCTAGAACAGGTTCGCATCGTCAAGAGTTTAGGTGCCTCCCTGTATGGAGAAACTGGGCGTCAAAATTGCTTGCTGTAATTGGTATCGCCTATATGGTGCAGCGCTAAAAAGTGATACCAATTCCTGGGGAATGTAGTAGGTCTGCAAAGGTTTAAAATACCAATGCGCAGCCCCATTAAAAAAATTTCAATAGGCAGTCTCAAGTAAACAAAACAAGGTACAGGGAAAAGTCTTTTATCTGTGAACAACAAATACGATGCCCTTTTACATTAACTCTTTTTAAAAATTATGTTAGCTAAATGGCGTCCTCCAATGGTGAGACATTGACGAAGTCTTTACCAAAAGTTGTCCATAGTTCTTCGTGTCATATCCGATGGAATGGAAGCCACTGCCTGGGTGCTTGCCTCCTTTAGTCCTTGCAGGGTTGTAGGACTATGTTTGTACACTTAGGCCTTTAAGTGTCCCCAAAGAAAAAAAACCCTAAGGTGATAAATCAGGTGACTTCCCTTGGGGGCCAGGCGATGTCTCCTCGCAAAGAGAGAAGACGTCTAGGAAACAACTCTCTCAAAATGTCCAGCAAACGCCGCGAAGTGTGAGCTGTTTGAACCAGATTTCTGATTCTTCATGGTCCCCAAGAAGCTGGTTTAACTTTGGTTGGTGGAAGGTCTCGATCATTTGACAGTAACGATCTGAAGTATCCGTTACCGTTAATCTTCTTCGAAAAAATAAGGACCCCGCCACACCAAATTCAGCAGCGGCGCAACAAGCTGTCACAAGAGGACCGTGAAGTGGTCGTTGGTGAAGTAGCTGAGGATTTTCTGCTGCCCCCAGTAGCGAAAATTTTGTTTATTCACAGTGCCCGACAAGTGAAAGGGGGACTCATCAGACGGAATCAAAACAGTGTCAATGTTCTGAAGAACTTTCCGGAAAGACTTCGTCAATCTGTCGCCATTGATGGACGCCATCTAGAGGACATAATTTTTGAAACCAATTAATGTAAAATGGCACCGTATTTGTTGGTCACTAAAATACTTTTATATGTTTCCTGTTTTGTTTGTTTGTAACTGCCTTTTGAAACAGGGGAGGTTAACATTCCGGACCCTGTATTTTCTGCTCAGTATTCTATTCATGATCATTGATGCTAAATTATTTTTGTGTTCTCAATCGTAGATAGCAATTTCGAAATCTTCCAAAAACAATGTCTGAAAATAAAAAATTAAAAATTGTCCCTTTAATCTCAGTTGCGTGCCATCTCTTTAACGTAAAAAGTTATCACGTTATTAACAGAAGGTATATTATTAGGGATTTTAATGTATATAAAAAAAAAATCTCAACTTATGTTTGTTTTGAAATAAAGAAATTTATTAGGATAAAAATCAAAATCTCTTTCATCAAAATTTTCATGACATAAATACAAAATTTTCAATTTATGTGTTATTAATCTTTTTTTTTTAATTTAACATGTTGAGAATAAAATTCCCTCAGTTCTAATTTGATTTTTAATTACAAAGTAAATTATTTTCTTTTCAGGGTGGTCGCTTGGCATATGTTTCTCAACAAGCATGGATACAAAACACTACACTCAGACAAAACATTCTCTTCGTTAAGCCAATGGATAAAAAGAGCTACAATTCAGCACTCAGCACTTGCTGCCTTAAGCCTGATATCAAAATCTTGCCCGGCGGGGATCTCACGGAAATAGGGGAGAAGGTAATATACATTTTGCTCAACTTTGATAATTTCTCTTTCTTTCTTCCTGAAGTATTTTAAGTCAGAAAATTGGAATACATTAGATTAGTGGTCTTCAAACTGTGTTCCACGGAACCCTGGGGTTCCACTAGGCATAACTCAAGGGTTCTACAAGGCATAACCCAAGAGTTCCATCAGGCATAACCCAAGAGTTCCCAGCATAAGCCAGGGGTTCCACGAGGAAAAATAAAAAAGCAAAAAGATTATTATAATTGTGTAAATGAAATGAATTCAGATTCTCTATAGAGTTTGTATGACTACAAGAGTACCTGAAGAGTATCCCAAAGTGGGAAAACACTGTTTTGGTACTCGTTCTTAGATTCTGTTTTTAAAATATTATTTTTTAGATATACTCTGAAAGAGTGGGATGGGGCTCCCCGAAAACACTTGATAATTATAAGGGTTCCGTGAGTCAAAAAAATTTGAAGACCACTGGTATACATGATATACCAGTAGCGTCATATTGGTTAATTTAAATGTCAAGTTTAATTACGTCACATCTATTATTTACAAATTTAAGTTGAAGTTATTAACTTAGTAATTAGATTATTAGAGTTCAAACCCTGTTGTTTGGTGAGGGTGGAGGTTTTGGTATCCGTGCTCAGCGAAGTTTCCGGTCCCTTTTTCTTTCTTTCTCTCTACCCTCCCTAGGCTACGAGGGTCACAGTGGTCGGCGTTTTTAGCTTCGAGTTACATCCGGTTCATGGGTGGAGAGGGATTCCTCTTGGTGTCAAATGTTGTCGGGAAGAAATCTAAGACATGCCGCGCAATATTTTAAGGATGCAGGTGTCAATGCACGTGAGGTGACCATATTCACAGCTGTGTGTGGGGAATCGTTACACAACTAATTCAGTAAAATTCGGCAATTGAAGTTTTTTTATTGATATAAATTATGTATTTCAATTCGAATAAATCTTTTTATGAAATAAAAACTTTATCAATATGTTCCAAACTATTTGACAGGGTGTGAATTTGAGTGGTGGTCAAAAGCAAAGAGTGAGTTTAGCAAGAGCCGTCTATCAGGATGCTGATATTTACTTATTGGACGATCCCCTAAGTGCTGTCGACTCCCACGTTGGAGCACACATCTTCAAACACGTCATAGGACCAGAAGGGGTTCTGCAGAATAAGGTAAGCAAACATACAGTAAGCATAAAGTAAGATTAATTTTTTTAAGCAAAAGTGTAAGGTGTATTTCCATACATCTTCTAGGTCAGGAAGCGGCAAATTATGGTACGCGGTACATTTTACACTACTCTAAAAATTTGCCGATTTTTGAGTCGATGGAAGTTGACAAATTTGTAATGGACCTTATTTGACGACCATGTTCAGAATTATGAACATTTACGGAATTACGAAAAAATCTGAAAGATAACTCTTAAAATAAATTTACAGCTATTTTGTAAATTATTGAATGTCATTGGTGGAGAGATTTTATTGTTTGAAGAGAGAAAATGGCATGACTCTGCTTTCCGCTTTTGGTTCTGCATATCGAAGTAAAAAAATCTTTTCTCATATGAAAAATATTCCGAGTGAGCAGAGAAATTGTTTGACAACTGAATG
This sequence comes from Trichonephila clavata, assembly GCA_019973975.1. Taxonomy (NCBI): domain Eukaryota; kingdom Metazoa; phylum Arthropoda; class Arachnida; order Araneae; family Nephilidae; genus Trichonephila; species Trichonephila clavata. The sequence continues at coordinate 24,431 of BMAO01037583.1, read as the reverse complement.
CTCAGAATTGTGTCAAATTGAAAATCACACATTATACGCCTAATTTTGCGATGTGAAATTAGAGAGGGGCAAGCACTAGGTTCGGATTAAAAATTTTATTCAACTGAAATGAAGAAAAATTGTCATATTTTGCATTGTCTATTTCATATTTTAGAAAATATAATTAAAAATTTATAATACATGTGTATTATTTTAATTTATCTACTTTGTTGAATAAATAGTTAGACTTTATACTGCTTATTTTAACGTTAAGAAATATCTTTAAATAATGCAAAATTAATATATAATTAAACTGTAAACACCTAAATTGTTGACCTTTATTCTCTGATTCGAAATACATCATCCCAGGAATCGAATTGCTTCAAAAAATATCTTACTGTGTGGCACGTTGAATCCTGTTGGTAGATTGGTTTGGCACGCCACAGCTACAAGGTTGCCGACCCCTGTTACAGAAAGTATGCTATACATGAGAAGTACTGTTTAACTATGCCTCTCTCTATTTCGTATTCCTAAAATAACGTCCTGTTATTATTTCGTATTCCTATTTAATTTTCCTTAAACGTTAATAAGTGTCTTTCACACACATGTGTGCAACAAATGTATTATAACAAGTTCTTAAATTTAAACAATAAAACTATTCAACAGCTGTTGCATTAAATTATTTTAACATCTTACTTAGTTTAATCACTTCTCCTCATGATAAAGATTTGAAACAAAAAAATTCACATTATGCTCAGGAAAACTGTTATAAAAATAGACAGAAAATCGAAACAAAAATGTTCAGGTTTCCATAATATATGATAAATCGTCAATTTGGTGAAGATATCCAATGTGTTAAACTTATGATGATCACATGATAAATGCAATCACGTGACCTCCATTGAATTCAAAGCTGGCATTAGATTTGTACTTGTTGTTCAGCTTTTAAAATTTGGATAAAAATAATTGGGTAAAGATGTTTAAATATTGAGATTCTTCAAAAACATTTTCAAACATTAAGATACGAGGGATGATGAGAAAAAAAGGTTTCAATCCGCAGCATTTGAAAACTACATGTGGCGGAGAAATTTTGTTTCCCCAGAGTGGAGACAAATGTCACTACTTGTTATACAGATGGTTTGCGGGTAGGTAGTGGAAGTTCCCAAACTGTTCAGGAAGACTGAAATGGCAAGACGCTTAGAAAATTGGTCTCGTTTGGCAGTAGAAACCGTGATTCGATTTTTATTGGCAAAGAATGTGTCCGCATCTGACATTCACAGTCAAATCGTGGAAGTTTATGGTAAAGAAGCAATGAGCAGACAACATGTAGCGAAATGGTGTCACTCTTTTCAATCAGGCAGACAGGATGTCGAAAACCTTTATATGGCAAGGAGCGGCCGGCCAAGTTCTTCAACGACAGAGATCAACACTGAACGAATTGAAGACTTGATTCCAAATCTGTGCGAAATCTCCTCAGAGTTGGGACTGAGCTATGGTAGTGTGCAGTGTATCGTTTCTGATGTGCTGTGAAAACATACGCCGAGACCAGGCTGAATGGACTGGGACCTGATTTCTACAAAGACGGGTTAAGCAAATTGGTTCCTGTTTTGATAAATGCCTTAATAGACTTGGTGATTATGTCAAAAAGTAATAGGCAAGTATGCCTCTTAATTCCTTTTTGTATTTTCTCTCTATTGTTAACAAATATTTCTTTATTTAACTTGTAAACTTTTTTTATCACCCGTCGTAAAAATAAAAAAAATCTTATATTATACGTGTGTATTAAGTGTATTTTTTCAATTCCTACTATTAGCTTTCTCTATGTATATATTTAAAAATATATTTATCTTGTTAAAATTTTCAATCGCTAATAAAATACTTTCTATTCATCCCATCAAGTTCAAATATTAATTCATTAATTACAGGTTAATTAATTTAATTTAATTATTTATCGGTTTTGGCCAACCTAGATTTGTCTCCATTGTTGTAACAATATAACTGCTAAAACAATGACAAAAGTTGGCGTCGAAAACCTGTTTTTCAGCCAAACTGGCTGTGCATTGTTACAACAAAGCTGCCAAATCATGCTTTTTTTAATTCTTTCTATTAGTTCACTCTCTCCATATATATTAAAAAAAGCATGATTTGGCAGCTTTGTTGTAACAATGCATATATATATATTATATAATATATATATATATATATATATATATATATCTTGTTCAAATTTTCAATCGTTAATAAAATACTTTCTATTCAGTCATTCAAAGTAGGAATTGACTTAAATTTTTTTTATATATTTCCTGTTTACCTATGTTCACTATAATTGTTGACAAATGTTTTTTTTTTTTTAAATTCTTCAAAAAGCAAAAATAGGCAACAAAGTAGCGCATGAATTGAATGTTTGAAAATATGTGATTGCATTTATCATGTGACTGTGACGTCACATGGATTGATGAACTTATTGTCTGGATGCATACGTTTGCATTTATCACATTAATTTAGGCCATTTAATATTGTACAAGATTCGCAACATGTTTAGTGAAGTCTCTTTCTAGTCTTTAGAAAATGATAATAACGTTTTTGCGCTTTTTTCGATAATAAAAGTCAAGTCGTTTCAAGCGTTACACTAAGTCAGGGATGGGCAGACTTTTCCAGAATGCGGTCTACTTCTAGTTTTTTCAAGGTGTTGCGGTCCACCCAGTGTTAGTGGTGCACACAAGGGCGGGGGAAGGGTCCACGAGTCCGAACCATCCCTCATATATATATATATATATATATATATATATAGTCCTGGATTTTTTTTCCCAATTCATTGTAATCCCATGTATATAGTACGTTAAATGTAATTAAGTATTTTTTATTAGTATTTTTTTATTTATTAATGTTAATTATTTATTGAGTTATTTATTTGTTGCTGTTTTTTGATCTAGACAATCGACAAAATAAAAATAAACTGTTTGTCTGCGTATTAGGGTATGATGCGAGAATGTTAGATCTTCGACCCATTCCCCCTTGAAAAATTTTTGTGTGCGACACTGCCCAATATCGTAGGTGTAGTGAGGTAAGGAAAAGGTTATTATCATAACTTAATAATAAATACGGAATATGTACTTACTTACAAAACAAAAATAAAAACACAACACTTTCAAAACCACGTTTAAAGCAAAACGCAAGATACAAACATATTAATAATAGCCACAAATATAATTATATCAAATGATGCTTTTATTATGAAACACAATTCGAAATATTTTTAAAAATAAAATATTTTCTTCTAAAGTTAGCTTGTGTTGTTATAGTCAGTAGAAGACTTAGTCTGCGTGTTGTCAGCCAATCTTGAATTTTCCGTATATAATTACTAACTGCTATGATCTTCAATGCGGTAACCCAAAAATGTCTTAGCGGTCCACCGGTCGATCACGATCGACGTAATCCACCCCGGCACTAGGTGAATGAAGCTTTTTTTTAATCTAATGATAAATGCCGATTCCGTTTTCTGATTTTAGTTTCTTTTCAGACTAGAATTCTCGCCACTCACGACTATTCAGCACTACAAGAAGTGGACAAAATCTACTTGATGTCAGAGGGCAGGATCCTGGAATCCGGTACCTACCAAGAGCTGCTGGACCAGAGAGGAGAGTTTGCGAGACTCATTGAAGAATATTTGAGGAAACAGATTGAAGAAGAGACGGAAGATGAAAGTGATGAAGAAAAAAGGTTGCTATTTTTTTTTCCAACATTAATTAATCTCTACATAAATTACTTATAACTTACATGGCAAAAAAATGTCTAACATTTATCATAATTCATAAACAAATTTCAACTTAAGCAATTACAAAACAATTCATCCCTATACTTATTATATATATATATTCCCTGTTTTGTTCTATTTTCATTTATCTCAATGCGCGGGGATTCCCTCAGTCGAACAGTTCCAAACATACTATTGCTGATGTCAGATAAGAAAAAAATTTATTTTTAAAAAAAAATAGTAGAAACAGGTCTTGGGATCATTTCACTGCGTTGGATTTTTTTTCTCTGCATTCAATCCAGGTTTTTTTTTAAAAAAATGCGTATTGGAGAAAACGGTTCTTCCCCGCCCCCAGAAACGAGAGTTATAGTTGTTGTTATTCAACCCTATTAAAAAATCAAAACAAGTCATAAATAATAAATAACAAATAAAAAAATTTTAGTTATTATCGAAATACTTAATACTAATTAATATTAAATAAATAAAATATATTTCAAGGATCCCTGTATATCTTTACATAATACACAGATTGTTTTGTTTAGAAACTCGTTGAGATATTTTCAGGAACAGAAGACAATTTTATGCATTGTCTTCAATCATCCAAATTATCTGAATTATCCTTACTCTTTGAATTTATTATTGAAAAAGATGTCACTATCATCACTTTCATCATCAAAAATATCACAATAATCCTTTTTGAAATTACTTGACATCTCACTTGCTTTTAACTTTTGAAAGCCTTAAACTGATGCCGTTTCTCACAACTAAAAAATGAAGTACTAATTTTCGTAAAATATTGTATTCGAGTCTCTTTTCTTCAGTCTCGTGCTGACATCTATTAGTAAAATAAACTACTACTTTTGAATGCGTTCCCGCTTTTGAAACGTTTGAAAATCCACGTGGACGCGTGCAGCGTCTATAACGTTGAGGGATAGATTGAGATGTATGCTCTCAGCGTGTTCCTAACGGCCTAAGGGTTAATCATTCAAATCTATTTTTTTTCCAGAACTCCGGATGCCGAAAGCCCTAGTATAAAAAAACTCTCAACCGAAGATCTGAAAGCTCAAATGCAAAGACTGGGATCTCGTTTGTCCAGAACTATCTCCAGAACTATTTCCCTTGAAGAAAAAGATCCAAAGAAAGTTCGCTTTATTGAGAAAGAGAGGATGGAAATTGGTCGAGTAAGTGGAATATCCCATAATTTCCCGAATCGAACAATTGATTAATCTAATTCATTTTACATCATCTTCAACATCGATTTAAAAACATACACGGCATTTGGTATACATCATTCCTCAAACTCTACAAATTCCAAACGATGGTATCGAAGCCCCCTTAGGGTCTTTGTTATAACAGGTAATCTGAGCTGGCATACCGCTGTCATAAGCTACCACACCATGCCAAACGGGAGGACTCCGAGCTCGAAGGATTTAACAGACATCAGCTCCCTGAACACGACGAGTCTTCAGCGGCTCAAGGGTTCGAGCTCATAACACACTGGTCACGAATTCATGGCCTTAACCATGAAGCCACCACGGCCACTAGGTGTTCCATTCATTGATCTTGGAAATCGACCGAATCTCGCATACGGTGGAATAATCAATCGTTTTAAGCCTTTCAACACTTGCAACAACTGAAGCATTTTCAGCAATATGAAAATGCTTTTCCTCGCTTGCCAATAAATCAGCTTAAAGCTCACGCATGCTGGAACTAACAATGGTTCCGTGGCAAAAATGCAAAACGGAATTTACTTTCTGGATTACCGTAGTAGATTCAATTATTTCTAGCAAATTAATGAGTAGAATTACATTTATCATCACGTAGATCAGTGGTTCCCAAACTTTTTTAACCCATGGACTCATTTTTACACTCAAAACTTGCCCATGGACCCCTTTTTCAAGTCAAAGATTTCCCAAAGACCCCCTAGTGAAAAAACTACATAAATGCATAGTACAAAAATAAAAAAAAAATTCTTAAACATTTTGTTGAAGAATAATTTATTATAAAATTATAACTTTTCTTTTTTTAAAATAGAATTTTAAAAAAACTAATGACTCGAATGAATTTTATAAGAGGTTATGAGTGTGTTTTTGTCTATATTACTGTTTATGAATAGCAACTGCAAATACCCACGAGCACTATTTTTTTTGTGCGGAGGTTTAAATGGCATTGTAAATCCACGTTTCACCAAACTGGAAGACGAAGAATTAGTTAATAACTGTTGTACAATTACCCATAATGCGGGATATAAAATTGGGATCTGTTTTTGTAACCAGAATTTATGTGTGTGGAATTCTTGTTCAGACACTGGTTTATGTCCCTCATTTGTGGAAATTTCATTAATATGCTCCTGTATTAGGATGGATTCATCTGTGTCTGGAATCAGCTAGTCCACGCGCAATAGGGTTCAACACTCACTTGGGAATATCCAAGTGAATTATTGTTATTTATTTAAATTTCCATATAAATAAAAATAGTCCAATTTTTTTTATTTAATATAAACCTTGCTCGCGGACTCCCTGACCCTCAAATCAATTTTTAAATTTCCCCGGACCCCCTGAATAATATTGGGGACCCCTGGCGGTCCATAAGGTCCACTTTGGGAACCACTGACGTAGATGCAAAAAGTTTGGAATTCTGCTAATTAATGATGGGATAATATAATTCAGCGAAAGAAAATTGGCAGCCTCTCAGACTATCTTCAATTTCTTTCAATTTCAACAATACATTTTTTGTTCAGTTTTAAGTCCTCATAAAAATGTCACCTAATTATTATAGGTACGAATAATATTTTATTACATCATAAGTATCTTTTGTTTATATTGTTTGGGTGCAAAATTTACTTACCGTAAAATCCGGCGTATAACGTCTACTTTTAACACAAAAAATAAGGTCGAAACTTATCGGAGCGCGTTATACGCCGGGTATAAAAATGATAGTTTTAAAAGTAAAAATAAGAAGATAGGAGCATAAAAAATAAAGTAGAATTATATACATATATATCCAAGTAGTGTTTATTTGAAAGAAATGACATTCCTTCTGAACTTAAAGTCATGTATTTAGAAATATACTATTTTTCCAAAATCCATACCTCGAATAAGTGATTTTAAAACGTAATAGTATTTCACACGTACATTTCGGACTCCAACGGGGGGGGGGGGAGATGCGCTTTACACGGCTAATACACCTAAAAATTAAAAAATGCAGCTTGATAGTATAGGTGCGCTTTATACACCGGATTTTACGATAAATAAATTTTTACAATACGGGGTCTCCTTTATTATAAACTTTTGTATTGTCAGACTTTTATTTGTTAACTCATTTTCTATTGAAGAGCATAGTAAAAATTGCAGATAAGACTCGAAACTAAATCAATGTAGTCGTGTATATAATTATTACACATAACATGAAATATTTACTCCATTATAAGTAATGCATCGGATTTTCAGACACTTTCTACCTTTTAAAATATTTCGTTCCTTCTTTCACTATTTTGATATATTTATTTTGGTGTAATGGTAAAAGCGGAAAAGTAGATTTTCTGCAATGATGTAGTTTAAAAATGGTCACAATCAAGCCATTCCTCTTAATGTCACAGGGGCAAAGCTGGCTGGTTTCAGCGATATTGAAAAAAACAAAGATCCAAGGTCATGCTAAGCAGACGAGAAATTCGTCTGCCATTGGTCGTCAGTGATCAGTGATTAAGCACTCTATTCGCTGTCCTGGTGTCTCGAACTGACCCCAGCTCAAGGGAAGCACCTTATATGTGGATATAAAAGGATACAATAAAAGCGTGAGCTTCCTAAGCGACGACGGTTTCCTAAGAAAAAATAAAGCTATATTATATAATAAAAACGTCAGATTCTACCGTTTTTACTCAGAAAGGCTTTAATGATATAATCGATTCGCTATTGTACAGCATTAGAGAATTTGAACTTGTTTTTAGTTATTTTCAGATAGTTTTAAATAAAAAAAGATTTTGATGTATCTCAGTAGTGGTATATTTTATTACTTCATCAACATATTTTTATATAAAGTAATTGAGCTAGAAGGCTATATATGCCGTTAACTTTATCTAATTAAAAAGGAATAAAATATTTAATCCGCATAATCAGAATAATTTCAATTCTTCAAGCTTTTAAGGTTCCACGGCATACTCGAAATAGTAATATACTAAAATCTAGTTTTCGCTCTTTTGGTCAATTTCATTTTTTTAAGGTATTGAATTTCTCTTTTCGTACCTTCGTTAAGATTTTACTGATTTCACCCAATGGGAAATGTGATAAATCTGGTAAAGACTCAACAACTTTTTCTCAAAAAAGTAATAAATTGCGTGATAAATCCCAACTCTGTCAGGCAGAATTCTTTTTTTTTAATGGTAGTAAATAACTATTTTCTACAGTTTTATTTTTAATGAATGATTTCCTAATTTTTTTCACTTCTCATAATGAAGTCGCTTTTTTTAGTATTTAATTCTTCTTTCAGTCTCAGATGATTTATTTATTTATTTTTAATTTTTACTGCTTTCGCTTATTATAATTTCTTTTTCTGCGATTATTTTGAATTACACTTCACATTCAATTTCCCTCTTCACTTTTCTGCTCCATTTTATTTGGAAAATAAAGGGAATTTCTTTTTATTCCACTTTTTAAATCGTTTTAAATGGTTGTAATTCTACAGTTCTCAATTGTTTCATCAAGTTTCAGTAATGTTTTTTTATTCTTCATATTTCGCGACGAGCGAGGCGGCCATCTTGAATAATATGTACATTCTGTCTGTTGTCTAAGACTGTAGCAAAATACAAATAAACTAGCGTAGATTTAGAAGTATTAAATATCGCACTTAAAAGAAACGGATACTCTTGAAATAAACGAAAGATCTAATAACTTATATATTTAGATGACCAGAATACAGTAGTTGCGTTCAGAATCGTCGCAGAAGTGTTTTACTTATGTAGACACCACCCTATGAATACGAATAAGTACGAATCTATATGTTATCTTGCATTTCCGTTACGTTTCTTATTCCGCTTAACTCCATAGTCCTTCAAGTACTTACGTATTAGACCATATTTTTGGTAATAATTAACTTCGTTCGTTTTCGAAAAAAATAAGTTCCCAAATTTTAATCAGTTTCACAATAGAATAAGGAAGAAGAATACACAAAAGAATTAACCAATTCAAATAATATTATCTTCGATCAAGATTATTGTGCTTGAAAATGTGCGAGAAAAGTACAAACTATAAAAGACGAGTAATTTTCGAGCATGCGCTAGCAAAATTAGTGCGTTTGAATAAGTAGAAATGGTATTTTTTTATTGGTGGCAGAGTCAATTGGAGACGTTATTCAATTCGATGTTATAATACTTTATACGTATTGTACTATCCACATATATGATATGTATCTCAATCATCACTATGATATTTATCAATTTATTAATATATTTGTTGGTTCTTTGCATCAAAATTGCAATTATTTTTGAGGAAAGTATTTTTAAAAAGTATTCTTTTCAAAAATTCAGTTTGGTTGACACGGTTTGGGTTTGTTTTTTTCAGTACAGTACTATGCGAATTAATAGGGACAAACACAAAAATTTTTACAAATGTTTAATTAGTATAGGTCAACTTACATGCATGGTATAGCAATCTAATACAAAATATGCCCTCCTGTAGCTTGAATAATATCACTGTACACTGTTTGGCATGGCTTCTACTAAATAAATTAGAACATAAATTTTTTTTTCATCTCGTCATCACGAAACCAAACTTTTATAACATTCTCAATCGTTTTTCTTTGTTATGCAGTCCATTTTACTCTCACACGTCTGTTTACAATGGTCCACAAATTTTCAATGGGATTTTCAATACGTGAAAATTACCAGGCCATTCCAAAACTGTTATTTTCTGTTTTTGATAAAAATTCGTTGTGTTAGCTTAGAAGGTATGGTATGGAGCAAGTTCTTGTTGAAAGATACCAGCATCACCAGCGAAAGTTTGCCTCATATTCACAATTTTATTTTCTATTATAGAAATGCATTGTTTAGAGTTCATCATCCCTTCAGCTGCTACTAAGCTGCTAGGTTCTCCAGAAATAAAATATCCCCAAAACATCTGTTTCTGAGGGTGCTTAACTGTTTTAATAAGATGTTGTTCCCAGGTGGGTTCTCCACCACTTCACCTGACAAATCTTGGTCGAAACCCTTGAAGAAAAAAAATGCGTTTCGTCGCTGAATACAACCTTCTTCCAATCTTGTAAAGGCCGGGATTGATATTTCCTAGCCCAATCCAAACGTTTTTCTTTATTGCAGGTGTTAATAACTGTTTATCGATAAGTTTTCTTGCAAATCTCCCAGCTCCAATAAGGCTTCGTCGAACTATTGATGAATCCACGCTCACACCAGTAGCTAATAATTCTCTCTGAAGATCTCTACATGTTTTGTAAGGATGTATTGTACTATTTCGTGCAAGAATCTTGTGTGTTCGAGGTGTGGTCTTGCTTTTACGTCCACATTTATTCTTTCATTTGGAAGACAATATCCCAAAATTATTTTGCTGATTAATAATCCTAGAAACACTGGATATTCGAACTCAAACTGCTGTAGCAATGTCCCTCACAGTCATAGAAGTATGCTGACTAAGGGTAACAATTCTAGTCCTTTTTCTGGAAGTTATATCCATTCTTAAATACAAGTGAGAAGGAGACAATTCACACGAGTGACTACTTCTTACAGTAATTGAAGTGCAACTGAGAGGAAAAATTTTCGATGTCACGATCACGTGGTCAAACAGGCTTAGATTAGTCGAGGGTAGTCGCTCGTTGTAAGAAAATGGAGTTGAAATCGGTTTGAAGCAGAAAATTCCCGAAAAAGGAACTATTTTCTTAAAAAATATGCTTGTCCCAATTAATTTGTACAGTACTGTACTGTTCTTCATCAAATTTAATTTCTTCTTCCATTGAAAGCTACTTAATATATGCTATTTATGGTAGTATTATATTAAAGTCTTCATATATACGTACGATATTTAATTTTCCTCTATTGATTTATTTATTCCATGCTATTCCACAACCCGAAAGAGCGCTTAACTTTCTAATGCTATTTTTTTTCTTTTATAATTTTTATTCAGATTTTAATACAACCATTCTTATTTAGCTTTTTAGCATGCTAATTTTCTCTTCTAACTTCAAATATGGTTTTTTAAAAATCATTCTTTTCTGTGTGTGAGGCTGAATCTCAGTTCTCTTAAAATTATGTGTGAGCACTCATTAAAAAAATTATTTAAAATTTTTGGAGACACTATTTTGCACGGATTGAAACTTCCTTAAAAAAAATGTGCTTTCTATAATATTTATTAAGGAGTACCTGTTCTTCATGTGAATAACAGTGACTCAAATTTAAAAATGGGAAACTGCAAACAACATAATTTTGTAATAAAATAATATATATTAGCTTATTTATCATTGATATGGAAATCTAAGTCTCAATTTTCTATTTCTAGAATTCACATAAAAAAAATTTTTCAGAATTTCCTTTTAAATCAGCTGATCTCAGTATTTTTGGTTACAATTATGGTTTTTTTTCCATATAATTATTTACAATATCACGTATTTTTCTCACAGTAGTTCGTTCTGGAAGAAATTTGCTTAACGACTTACTTTCTTAGACTGTAGGAATCATATAATAACGAACCGAGACTATCAAAGGAGCTATACCAGCTTTTTTAAATACATGATAAATTTATAGAATTGAATTTAAAGGAAATATAAATTCTTCTTTACAAAATATATACGAATATCTCAATTAATCGCAAGATGATTGTTTTAGAGAAGGAAAATTAATACTAATTTCTTCGATATTTATTTTCAAATTTTCAAGATATTACGTTTCTAATATACAGCTTTATTATCTTTACACCAATTACTTTTTCACCAATTCTTTACTGATTCGACAATTGACACAAAAAGAAACTTTAAGAAAAATTTATTTGTTGGAATGCCAATATTTTGAGGACGATTTTTTTATTTAGTCTTTCGCGTTTACACTGAAAATATTCTTTAACATTTTGCGAAGATGCGGATGATGAGGCCTCAAAAACTCCGGATCCCACACCCGGATTCATATACAATGTTTAATTTAGCAGTATTTAAGATGTTGTTCATGATTATCGCTCAACACTCAACACACAGTGCATAAAAATATCTTTTTCTAAATTATTCTACCCTATACCTTCTAAAGAATATCATGAAACACAAAAGAATGTTTAATTGGGTTTAATTTTTACCATAGTTGTATCCCCTGTAATGACTCTCAACTTGCATATGCAAAGAATTAAAAGTTCTAAAAAATACGCAAAAAAAAGAGGCTGTCAAGAATCACATATTTATTAAAAATTTTACCGTGGTATGTGTGACTTGCGCTGATAAGCAAGGATTTAGAAATTTCGTGTTTGTACAAACTTAATAGAGAACATAAATCTATTTTGCATACGCACCTTATAATTTTTCTTTCCATTTTTTAACTCGCGGAACCCCTAGGTTTGTTTCGTGGAACCCAAGGTTCCGCGGAACACGGTTTGAATACCACTGGTTTAACGCATTTTGCAGTTAATTCCCGGTCAAGTCTATTTCTATTAGAAGATGTTTCTAAGTTCATTGAAGAAAATAATTTTTCACACGAATATTTGTACTCAAACATCGTTGAAAGAGCATACATATTAACTAGTTTTTTAATAGACATAAAATTATTTGGTAAAAAATTCCATACGTATTATATAATATTTTCAATTTTAACTGTGGGATCAATAGTATTTGCAAGATTTTCACGCAATTTTTCTCCTTCTACTTCAGAAATCAAATCCTCAAATTTTGTTTTCCACACTACGCTGCTTCGGAATTTCAACTAATTCCATTTCTAAATTATCGATAATTAGCCACATAAAATCGGTTAACTCCAATGTTTCAAATTCTATCTTGTATGAATATAAAATAAAGTGAAATGTATTTTCCAAACTGTTAAATTGATTCAATCTCTCTTGAAAATCTTGTTTTATTTGCAGCATAATCATTACATATTTTTTAATTGCATTTTCTTAAATGACAACAGAGTTTTCAAAAATTATTGTATTTTGAAAATGTTTTTGTGATTGAGGAAAATATTTCATAATTTTCATTTCCAAATCCTTAGTAAAGATGTCAAATTTCGTCATAAATACTTTAATATTTTCAAACATTGCTAAAACAATTAGTCCATGTTTTTTGTTCAGTTCATTAAAATTCTGAGTGATGTCTCATAGAAACATTTAATCAGTTGATTAATGTATATTGGATAATTCATTGATACTATTGTCTTTTTCAATTAAAAAGATCTTAATTTCTTGTAATAACATTACAAAGCAATGAAGGACCTGACCGAAACTAAGCCATCGAAACTAAGCATTTTTTTAAGATGCAGCCGAAAAATGTTCTTACTTACAAGTGAATATGTTTATATTGTTTATATTTTTCCTTCATTTTTTTTCTTTTTATTGGTCTTTTTTATTAAGGAATAATCGGTTTATACAAAATTTGAAATTTCACATTCATCATAATAAATAGGCTAGTATAGCGGTTTGTCGCAATATAATTATGTTAATTAGTACAATTTATATGTAGAAGCCTATTCACAGTATTGTTTTTCATACATTATTAGGTGAAAGCTGGCATTTTCTGGATCTATTTCCGATACGCAACTGTACATCTTGCCTTCTCATTTATCCTGGGATTCGCTGCTTACAAGGCTTTCGAAGTAAGTCCTTCCAGTTAATCATAAATCAAACAACATTTCTTTCATCCCATGCTTATTCAATGAAATGTTTATGACATGTTAGATAGGTTCTAATGTGTGGTTGAGTAAATGGAGCAGTGACCCTCCACTACCGGATGGAACTCAAGACATACCCCTTCGAAATCTAAGAATGGGAGTTTACGGTCTCATAGGTCTGGCACAAAGTAAGTTATGTAGAAAGATCTTCTCTAGTAGCTTCTATGTGTATAATTATACTATGATTCATCCTCTTTGAATAAAACTTCGCTCTTTTTTCGGTTCGAGTCAGAGTGTGTATTTCAGTACCATTTGGATGTGTTGTGGATTACAATCTAAGTGGCAAGAGACGTTAGAGTGCATACTGTATATATGTGTGTGTATATATATATGTGTGTGTGTGTATGTATTTATATACAGTACGTCCATTAAAGTCCTTTGCCACTCTCTTAACATCAGAATGGCTGCTGCTATATTTATAAAAATGGTGTATAGATATAGCAAAGTAGCCCTGTGCGACTGAATAGGAAACTCTGTGGCGCCACCAGGTGGTAAACTGTGGAGTTAGCATTCATATCTTGAAAATGAAACTAGACAGAAGAAAAAAGTGATTTACAAAGTTTTAGACCATCATCGATTTAGCACTAAAGACGTTGTGGTCATTAAAGTATCCGACTACCCTAAAATTGTGAATTTTTGCAAAATATTTACAAATTTTTTTTAATGATTTTACTTTATATGCCATCTTATTAACTTTATAAAAATACCAAGTTTATTATTTTCCGTTCAATAGAACAAAATCTATTAAAAGCAGATGTCATTACTGTAAGCAAAATGATGGTGTGGTGTGGTGGTGGTGGTGGTGTGTCATACTTTAAAATGCGTTTTTACTCGAAATGTGTTTTTTTAAATGCTCAAACGGGGCCAGCGATTGCTAAAAAAGTTTTCAAAATAATTAATTGAAATTTTTTGTGTATGCTCTGTATAACAATAGAAATGTTGTAAACTTCAGATTTATCAATCAATGTTTTATTACAAATTTTATAGTATTTTATGTTAGTATAATCACTATTTTTTAGCAATTTCATATAATAACTAAGATAAAGTGCTCTCGTTTTTGTAAGAGATTATATATTTCTAATCCTGAAAATCATTTCAAAAATGAAAAACATAGTAACACATCAGAGTTGAAAAAGTGAAAATTTGTTCATAAACTTTTGGTACAAAATGGGCCGCGTTTATGTTATTGTTTGTAAATTTTTACCCATTTTTTTCTCTTTTTAGTAATAATAGTTTCTTTTTCTCTTCTGAATTTGAGAATATGTTTTTAAAATGCAGTAAACAAATCTAAAAATAACAAACAAACAAAAAACCATAGGTCAATTTTTTTTTTTTTAAAGTTGTTGGAAGTAGTTGGATACCTTACTGCAAAGAATAGAATAGTTAAACCATGCATTTGTTAATTCATGTGAGATGGGGAAAACGATCTGAGAAAGAAAAATAAACAATTAGTTATAACAATATACTTTTATTTAAAATGTTCAAACTTCTCACCTTCGGCTGCAATGCCCATTTGGCTCCTCTTTTGAATGTCTCGTTGTGCACGTTGAAGCATAGAGCACTTTGGCTCAAGCGTCCGCAATGATTTCTTTAAGGTCCTGCAATATTCGTGGAATGATCACATACACCTGCTATTTTAGGTATTCCCATAGAAATAAGTTCAAGGGAGTCAGATCAGATGAAAGGGGAATCTATTATTCAACACCGCCATACCCAATTATTTGGACAATATGACCACCCACCTGCTCATAAGATCTTCACTGAATCAATACCTTATCAAGGAATTCAAAAACCTAATGATTGTGTATGGAGGTGTCGAAGATTGACTTAAGCGTTTGCCTCGTCTTACTCAATTGGATTTTTTCTAGTGGGGATACCTGAAGCAGTAGCTGTATGCAACCCTTCCACAAAAATTGCAGAACCAGAAGGAACGCATTACGGACACTTGTGCTAATGTTGCACGCTCTATCCTCCTACGTCCACGACGAGACATTCAAACGCGGATCCAATGTGCATTGCAGCTGACGGTGAAAAGTTTGAACATCTCAAATAAAAGTATATTGTTATATAACTGATTGTTTTTCTTTCCTTTCTCAGATCGTTTTTCTCACGGAACAGTGTAGGAAATCACGAATAAGCAAATGTGTGGTTTAAATTTTCTATTCTTTGAATTATTGTCCATAAGGTTATGGTAATGTTCGGTTACCTCTTACATCCGTACCCTCTTGTCTACCTATAAACCCGGCTAGATGTGTAGGAGGAACAGAATAATCCACAGACATTATTTCCAATCTAATTAATTTATTAATTTTTATTAACCATTATCAAACAGACACAATACAATTCTAATTAAGGTATATGAATTATAGTAGAGTGTGGAGGTGAGAATCTAAGATAGCTTAAACTAGCTATCTAGCACTTAAACTAGCACTAATAACTAGCTTCTACTTAATCAAATACACAGTACCTGAACCTTTAATACACTGGAACTTGAAGGCACTCTTTTCGGCTTGATCAAATGACGATAGCTCCACCCTCTGTAATCTTTAATTAATTCCACTGCTTTTCAATCTTCAACTAACAACTAATTCTCAAACTTCTGTTAAACTCCTATTTGCACACATGTAACGTATTAGCTTCAGCGTGTCAACAGCAACGTATCAACAAATCACTTCCTTCCTTCCAACTCGGAAAAAACCAAATTTATATAATGTACCTCATTTACATAAATTACATTTGCTTACTCGATGAAAGTTGGTTGAATTAAACATTTTGTTTAAAGAGATAAGAAGATATTAGTGGAACCGCGTATAGATCCGTCACAAGGTATATTTTTTGTACTAAATCGATGATGCTGTACAAGTTTGTAAATCACATTTTCCCCCTATCTCATTCCATTTTCATGATAGGAATACTAACTCTGCAGTTTACCTAGAGGTGGCGTCGTAGGGAGTTTTACACAGAAGCGTATGGCTACTTTACTATGCCTAGACAACTCTTTTATGGATATAGTAGCCATTCCGAAGTTAAGAGGGTGGTGAGGGACTTAACCCAATTATGCCTACTGTTCCACTTTTGGAACAGCAGTCGAGGGAAAGTTACCTTTTAGCCATTTTGTTACCTAACTTACACAAATTTCATCCAAAAATTCAAAATTTTAACCTCCGGCATAAATGGGTTAAGTGGGCATACTGTACATATTTATCCAGTACATATGTGTGTACTGTTTATTGTACAATAAAAATCATAGACAGTGAATATTGAGCTGAACACATACAAAATGTCTTGTTGCATAAATTCCTCTGTTTTTATAGGTTTGTCGACGCTAATAGCAACGATAATACTTGCCATTGCTTCTACCCGAGCTTCCGTTCGTTTCCATGTATCAATGTTATGGAGTGTTTTAAGGTCTCCCATGGAATTCTTCGATACCACACCCATGGGTAGAATCCTAAACAGGTAACGATTTTTATTATATATTAAAATACAAACTAAAACTTTTGACTACGACTTTAAATTTAAAATGAAACATACCTTAACTATAGTGAATCTACAAACCAAGCAAAAAAAAAAGGTAAAATGCACAGCACAAAATTTTTGCGATTAGAATGATATTTATACAATTAAGAATTTTATAAGATAGCAAGAAAAATAACGTAACTTTGTTAACAATACTTCAAAACGTGAAAATAAAGGAAAAGTAACAAAAACGAAACTTATAAATCTGGTTTTTAAGAAAATAATATTTAAGGAAAACTAAGGTATCCAACAAGTCGATCATTTATAGCACTTACTTACTATTATACTGTTCGAAATAATTGGGACAAGCATTTTTTTCTTGTCTGAATTGGTAGGTGATTATCAGTGATGTCCCAAACCCCCTTAAATCGGTTACATCTGCCTAGAGGTAATGTGATGGATCGACCTTGACTATAATTACTCGTTTGATTGGTTTTGGTGTATCAGTAGTCCAATTGTGAGCCTTTCGGTGTGGCAACTGAAGGTATAATTTTTCATTCCTTGCAACACGTATTACTTTTATGTCTTCTGAGATGGATATTACCATAAGGAAACGTTCTAAAATAATCACTGTTCATGAACACGCTTCTATGACTGTGAGAGATCTAGCTATGGTTGTTGGTGTGGGCAACTCAAGTGTTTCAAGAATTTTAAGAACCTTTCAAGATTCCGAATCATCGTCTCCAAAAAGAAAAGGGAAATGTGGGGTGAAACGGAAATCTACTCCAAGAACTGAAAAAGTTCTAATAAGAAATAGAAAAATAAGTCTAAGAAAGATAAGCAAACACCTTAGAAGGGTTTATTGGATTATGGTGTCGAAGTGAGCCACACAACTATACGAGAAGGCTTCTGGAAGTTAGCCGTAATGCAACAAGACAGAGGGAAAAGCAATTTCCAGTTCAGAAAAGGTTGAAAAATGGCCATGGAGCAAAAATTACCAATCCTTGACTGTTAGCGACTAGAAAAAGGTAATTTTCAGTGATAAAACACTTTTATTTGTGCAGGAATGCAAATTAGGTATAGTTAAAGGAAGTGAAGATGAAACTCTGCAACCAGATCATACCCAACGGACTGTAAAACACACTTCTAAACAAATGTTTTTTTGAGGGGGGGGGGCTCACAACAAATGGCACTAGAAGCTTAGTTCGTCTTAAAGCCATGATGAATTCTATCAAATAGATATAAATATTATGCAGTAGAATTATTGACTTCATGGAAACATTTGATGGAACATTTCAACATGAATTGGCTTCTTGTCACAATTTGAAATAGGTCCAGACTTTTATGAGGGAAAATAAAATAAAAGTGCTTAATTGGCCTGGTGATTCAACAGACCTAAATCCTATTGAAAATTTATGGCACATTCTCAAGAATCGTTTAGCTGAGATGAGTCGCATGACAAGAGAACAAATGATAAAAAGTGCTATACAAGGGCGGTTCTACGATGATGAAGTTGGGAAGATGTGCTCGGCACTAGTTAAGTCAATACCAAGACGAGATGAAGGGGTCATTTCTGCTACACAGTAGGACATATTTCATACTGATATACAGGGCCTTCTGTCTGATTAAGGTATATATTGATTAAAAGTAAAGGTTTTAGAAAAAATCAATTTCTTATCGTTTGTCCCAATTAATTCGAACAGTATGGTAAAATTCAGTATTTAGTACGTTACACACAAACGATATTTATTACAAAAAATTTAACCTGGACAGAGCAGTGAAAATAATATTATTTTTTCTGTCTTTTTTTTATAAACATTCAAACTCCCCTTTAATATTTTTAGTTGTACAATTTAATCATTCATTCATATAGTGTGTTTTTTTTCTTTGATATTAAATTAATTTTAATATAATATTTTCAGGATTATAATAGTAGAAAAATAAAATTATTACCATCAAGAGAAGAAAACTATATAATTAACTTATGGTAGTTTCCAGAAAGCCTGGTTTTTGTGGTTAGGTAAATTTTAACAAATATCGGGTTAACTCAGGAGTGAACAATTGTTTTGAGTCGAGGGCCACATTGTAAAATCGGAGGACACTGGAATGCGGCAAATTTTTAAAAGGATTGCATCCATTGATTTTTCATCTCAGAAGAGGTATAAATTTTACCATATAAAAATCAATGGGTATAAGTTAAATAAAATAATGTGGCAGTTTCATTTAATTTATTTATTGCGCTTTCATATCATCTGTAGCTGCAAGCAAATTCAATTTTAGAATCATTTTAATGAGACCAATATACCCTTGCACACTTTTCTACAATTTTTTAAAACCAGTAGTGAGATTGATCAGTGTGAATTTATCATCACAACCTGCAAGTTAATGTCAGGCAACGTGAATCTGTATTTAATCTTGTTGACTTTCATATTGTTACGTTGATCGGGGTTCGAGGATTTTGTGCAAATCAGTCGTAAAGAACAAGACAGTTCTTTAAAAGTGATGATAATTTTTCGTCCAAAATCCAATCCTTGAAATAAAGGATTCAGCAGCAATAATTGCAGAATAAATTTCAGAAGGTCTTCACACCTTCAACAGCACTCAAACACATTCCGAAAATCCAATCCTTGAAATACAGGATTCAGCAGCAATAATTGCAGAATAAATTTCAGAAGGTCTTCACACCTTCAACAGCACTCAGACACAGTTATCAGGGTCTAAAATACACATGTGTAAAAGATTATTCACTAGCACCGCTCGTGTTATTGAGCAGCCGAGCTAATACGTAATCACGGTCAAGGTTATTAATCACTGATCGCTTATCAAAAGCATACTAACTCACCTGGGTGAGCAACCTTCTATTTATATGACTCACGAATCTTTCGAGAAATATCCGTTTGCCTCATAGGTCTTGAAATTAGAAGATTTCTGCACAAATTTCTAGAAGAATCCAGAGGAACCTGAACTTGCCAAAAATGGTCGCCAACATAGTAGCCAAAATGGTCACCAATATAGTAGCCAAAATGGTCACCAAATATGATGCCAACTTTGCTTTATCGACAAGATTTTGCCAAGTTCCCATTGAATCGCCATTATAGCGTAAGAAACGACGTTGCTTGTGAATATACACTGCTGGCCACCGTAAATGCAACACCCTGAAGGAAGCACGCAAATAACATGAAATTTACAACATGCATTAGTGGAGTGGATACAAATGATTATAGAATTTCAGCGTAGACACACATCACGCACGACTGTGGCGCCACCTCAAAGCGTTATTTAAGGCTTGGAGATTTCGACGATTTTAAGTTCGGCAATTGTGTTTTACTTGTGGTTTTTTCAAAAAACGATCAGTTATGTCTCGTAGAAAACAGCGATCAGCTTTTGATCAAGTATCCGAGTTCGACAGAGGAAGGATAGTGGCCTACCGAAATTGTGGATTATCTTTCAGGGAAATCGGTAGTGGTGTTGGACGAAACCAAACAACTGTAATGCGGATATGTGACCGTTGGATGCAGGAGGATACGATGGACCGACGTGGTTGATCGCATCCACTTCAGTGCGCCACTTCACGTGAGGACAGGAAAATTGTGCGCATGACAGTGACGGATCGCTCAGTCACATCACGAACCATAGCACAGCACATTGTGTCTGAAACGCATCATTCAGTGTCTGCGCGTACCATTCGACGCCGTTTAAGCAGAATGGTCTGTCCGCAAGAAGTCCATTGCTTGGTCTACTCTTGACGCAGAACCATCGAGGTCTCCGCCGCCAATGGTGTGATGAAAGAAGGATGTGGGTGGCAGAATTAAGTGAAGTTGTCTTTACTGACGAGTCACGCATCTGTCTGCAACACCACGATGGTCGGATTCGAGTCTGGAGACACCGTGGAGAGAGGATGCTGAACAGCTGCGTTATGCACCACCACACTGGTCCTGCAACGGGTATTATGGTATGGAGCGGTATTGGATATCACTCTCGCACTCTTCTAGTACCCATTGCCGGTACTTTAAATAGCCAGCGCTACATCTCCGAGGAGTTGGAGCCAGTTGTTCTTCCTTACCTTCAGGGCTTGACCACAGCCATATTTCAACAGGATAATGCGCGACCACACGTGGCACGCATTGTCCAAAGTTTCTTCGTCAATCACCAGATTGAATTGCTTCTCTGGCCGGCTCGCTCTCCGGATCTTTCGCCGATAGAAAACATGTGGTCCATGGTTGCTCAACGATTAACCCAGATTACACCCCTAGCTGCCCCACCAAATCAACTTTGGCAACGTGTGGAAGCTTCTTGGTCTGCTGTACCCCAAGAACACATCCAAAGTCTCTTTGAATCAATGCCGAGGTGTGTGGCAGCGGTGATCTCCAACAATGGCGGCTACTCTGGCTACTGATTCTGGCAGGAACCACACTTCACAGAAGTCTATAAATTTAATCATTTGATATTTGGTCAGCATATTATCTACAAAATAAATTTTGTTGTGCTATCTCTTGTCTTTCTTGGTGTTGCATTTACGGTGGCCAGCAGTGTAGTTATTATCAATGCATTACACATCGAAACATAGGTTATCGGGCCGATTTCTATTTTAACCATTTTTCTACCTATATTTGATGTAATTTTAGATAGTGGGGCATTAAGGCTTAGGTATCTTTCTCATCATTTGAACTTGGTTCAAAATTCCGAGGTCCATCGCCTATAATCATCATATTGCATCAAAGGCCAACATAAATCGAATTATCTCGCAAGAAAGGAAATTATATACATAGTGAATAACTGGGCAGATTCTTATGAACATGAAGAAAAATTGGATTCCTGAAAAACTCTTCTACAATGCCCTGCGAAGATAAAACGAAATTGAGTTCAGAAATTCGTGAGATGGATACCCAAAATCAAGTTTGGGAAAAACAAAGCGAATTAATTCTTTCAACGACTTTGGCTTCTACATGTTAACAAAATAATTACTATCTCTGAAATTCAATTCTTTAATACCATTTTTATGTATACCATTCTTTATTTATGATAAAAAATTCCAATTTTCAATTTTTTTTTTTGTGCATTTTTAATAATAAAATAGATTTCTCTTTTCAAAGAAAATTGTTTGTTTTTTCATCAAAATGAAAAAGGATTTTTTTTTAAATATGTTTAATTTTGTGGCAGAAAAGCTACTGCTAATTTAGCTGCATTTTAAGGAAATTCAACAACTACATTTGGTTTGTAGTACATTTATACAAGCGATTTTTTAAATCTCTTTGCTTACAATCCAATTATTATTTAAAGTTGAATACTTCAAACAATAAAAAAAAATCTGACTTATTATAGATTTTATTTAACTTATTTTTAACGAAGCAACTTGATTTTTTTCTAGATTTGGAAAAGACATCAATACTGTTGATGTCAATATACCTTCTAGGCTTCAGAATTTAATAACAGTAACTATCGCTGTGATTGGTTCGTTTTTGGTCATCATAACAACTCATCCCATTTTCATCGTCATCATGATTCCCCTCTGTGTTATTTACATCTTCATTCAAGTATGTATTTCTTTTTATATCTAATATCTCAATGAAAATGCAGTCAGACCTCCATTTTAGGAACCTCTGTTTAGCGGAATTTTTTTATTTTTACGAATTTTTCTCAGGAACCAAGACCATTTTATTATTTTCTTCGTAAAATAACTTCCAAATAACGAAGTTAATTTTCTACTTAACGAACTTTTTCTCAGTGGTTCGATTTCTTTTCTCCCTGTTTTAAAAACATTTCGAATTATTCTTCCTTTTAACTCATTTTTTTTTTGGTGATCATAACATCTTGAACTGGTTTTACCAGTTACCTAACTCATTTAAGACAATGAAATTACCTTAATTTTTCAAATAAAATACTCAAATAAAAGTAATAGGCTTTATCAGCTTATGCTTAAAATGACTTTTTATAAAATAATTACTTGTTGGCTTAAAATTAGAAAATGTTATTAAAATTCACTAATCTATCCTAATCCTAATTATATTATAAATGTGAATATAAGTTTGTTTGTTTGTTTGTTACTCTTTCACGCCTGAACCACAAAACCGATTTTAAAAATTCTTTCACCAATGGAAAGCTACATCACCAGGGAGTAACATAGGATATATTTTATTCCCGTATTCCTACGGGAACGGAAATTATACGGGTAAACGTCAAACTGAACGCCAAATTGAACGCCAAGCTGAGCTAATGAAGTCGTTATTTTGGTTACTGGCGACCGATGCTCTCCACGAGACACTGTGTTAGGAGCGCATAATACGCTGACACGTGCAGGCGATACGCATAAATTTTATGATAGTTAGTTCGCTATTCAATTAAGTATGGCATCAGCTGCCCAGTCAAGCAATAAAAAATTATTGCGCTTTATTTTACTTACTTTTAATGATAATGATTATGACTTAATTTTTTAAAGAGCGAGCGAAGCCGCGGGTAAAAGCTAGTATATATATAAATGGATGTTTGTATATATATAATGACCCAACTTCTCACTCCAACACCATTCAACTGATCACTATGAAAATGGGCTTGTATATGTATTTTTGTGGAAAGGCTTTTGTGCTATCGTCTTTGTTGCAACTCCCCACCTCAGTATATCAACTTCTGCACCGTTCAATCAATCGCCAAGTTGGCCACATGGTCACCAAAAATTACGCCAACCTGGCTCTATCACTAGTATTTCACTATGTTTCCATTGAATCGCCATTTTAATATAAGCAATGGCGTTGCTTACGAATATTACAATTTTAACAAAATAAATACAACAGAAAGTAATATTAACGTATTACACATCCAGATATAAACTATTTACACTATTTTAAGTGCTCATGACACAAAATTTGTAACAATGTGTTACTTTTGCTGAGCAGAGATCCGCTTAGGAAGGTGTTTTCAAAAATCGACCCACAAAAGAGTTACGGGGTGTAAAAAATTTTAAAAAATCCTTTTTATCAGCTATTAGATCTACAGACTTAAAATTTAACAAATATGTTTGGGTTTTTTGTTGTTGTTGTTCAGCTGGAGGTATGCAAAAAGCTTTTTTTTTGTTTAATTTGCAATTCACATAAAATTAAATCATTAAAAACTCTTTTATGCTTCAATCTGTATTGTTTAATCTTTCAATTCACCAGTGCAAAGAACGGGTATACCAGCTACTTTTAATATAAAATTACTTTTTGAAGTTGAAAATACAGTGTATTCCGGTACAATGTTTTTTACGTGCAGATTTCTTTTTGAAGTATAAGATTTATAAAATAAATAGAAATTAATTTACGATATTAAATAGTAATTAAATGTGGAATAATTACTTTTTTAAATAATATATAGGGTTTATGAATTTAAAATTTGTTTTATGAGATTACT
>BMAO01037582.1:0-16394 GCA_019973975.1 Trichonephila clavata | reverse complement strand
GCATCAAAGGCTACTATTTTAGAAAACAGCGGTGTGCGCAGTAAAACTTAATTAATATTTCTTATAAAAAATTTATTTTCATATGCTTATAATTTTTAAAATTATGATTATATTTTAAACATTTTACACTTTTCTGAAGCCCCATTCCTTTATAAATAATGTGTAAAGATTCGAATTATTTAGTTTAATTTAAAAGAGTTATATGTATTTGAATATTGTTTATATTTTCAGCCCTCCAGAAAAAGTTAACACCCTGAGACCCCTAAGTGAAGTCCAGTGGCTTAGTGGTAGTGTATCGTGCTTCCACACCATAGGTCCAGGGTTCAAATCCCGGGCTGGGCAAGGTCGACTCAGACTTTCATCCCTTCAGTGGGTCGATAAAATGAGTACCAAGCTTGCTTGGGAACTGAACACTGGAGGTTTCGTTTCAGACTGACCACTTGATCGAAACATCTGCAAATGCACCCCTGCGCCTAAGGTCACGAAAACTGAGATAGGCATAGCAAGCCTTGCCCTCATGGGCTGTTGCACCACTGAGTTCAGTTCAGTTACGTTGTTTTTGTTATTCTTAAGGACCACTAGTAACCCGTTGCTAAAGTAACTGTGAAATAGTGAAAAATGTCATCTAATTATTACAAAAATTTAAGAAAATAGGTATTCCATCGTAACAAAACTTGAACCGAGATCGATTCGTTTGTGAACCTCCCCATGAAAAAAAATTATCAATTAAATTTCCAAATATTATAAATTATGTACATGATTATAAATTTTATTTAGGGCTGAATGTTTTATGAGTGTAAATACTACCTTAACTTTTTTGATGTAGGTTAAGTATTTTTATGTTAAATTATTGAAAAAATACATTGTACTTCTTTTTCTTTTAGCTTCTCAATTTCTTATTTACTTTCTAGATTTATCTTGTGAGATAAGCGTTTTTAGATTAATTTTAGTTTTTAATATTCTCTTCTATCTCAGATACTTTTTATCACGTTATATTATACGAATTATTTTTACAAGTCTTAAAAATGTAAAGGGTTCCATGCATATTGGCTGCCCGTTGTACATTATTCTTTTACGAGAAATTGGCATTTATATTCGATAATTTATACATTTAAAATATTCGATCTTAAAATATTCAGTTATCTAGTATTGTAACCACTCTCGTCTTAATAACTGTAACTAATTGTCCCAAGCAGCAGAAGCGCCCTTTAGTGACCACTGAAATTTAGTATAGGACAGATGAGAAAAGAATATGATTAACATTAAAAACCAACCATGTTCTTAATATTCGGTAATGACATTTGTTGTTTTTGTGTAACTCGTCTTTCATTTAACTCTAACAAATATGGTTATAATTAGTTAGATTCTTAGTTGATTTTTCAAGTTATAATTAGTTAGATTCTTAGTTGATTTTTCAAGTAAATTTAAACTGAGAAGGCATAATGGGAAGCAGTTACACTGCTGGCCACCGTAAATGCAACACCAAGAAAGACAAGAGATAGCACATCAAAATTTATTTTGTAGATAACATGTAGACCAAGTACCAAATGATTAAATTTATAGACTTCTGTGAAGTGTGGTTCCTGCCAGAATCAGTAGCCAGAGTAGCCGCCACTGTTGGCGATCACTGCTGCCACACGTCTAGGCATTGATTCAAAGAGACTTTGGATGTGTTCTTGGGGTACAGCAGACCAAGCAGCTTCCACACGTTGCCAAAGTCGATCTAGTGTGGCAGATGGGGTGTAATCTGGGTCAATCGTTGAGCAACCATGGACCACATGTTTTCTATTGGTGAAAAATCCGGAAGCGAGCCGGCCAGGGAAGCAAATCAATCTGGTGATTGACGAAGAACCTTTGGACAATGCGTGCCACGTGTGGTCCCGCATTATCCTGTTGAAAGATGGCTGTGGCCAAGCCCTGAAGGTAAGGAAGGACAACTGGCTCCAACACCTCGGAGATGTAGCGCTGGCTGTTTAAAGTACCGGCAATGCGTACTAGAGTAGTGCGAGAGTGATATCCAAAATGCCCATACCATAATACCCGGTGCAGGACCAGTGTGGTGGTGCATAACGCAGCTGTTCAGCATCCTCTCTCCACGGTGTCTCCTGACTCGAATCCGACCATCGTGGTGTTGCAGATAGATGCGTGACTGGTCAGTAAAGACAACTTCATTCCATTCTGCCACCCACATCCTTCTTTTTCCGCACCATTGGCGGCCTAGAGTCTGTGGTTCTGCGTCAAGGGTAGACCAAGCAATGGACGACTTGCGGACAGACCACTCTGCTGTAAACGGTGTCGAATGGTACGCGCAGACACTGAATGATGCGTTACAGACTCAATGTGCTGTGCTATGGTTCGCGATGTGACTGAGCAATCTGCCACTGCAATGCGCACAATTTGCTTGTCCTCACGTGGAGTGGTGCACTGAGGTGGATGCGATCGACCACGTTGGTCCGTCGTGCCTTCCTGCATCCAACGGTCACATATCCGCATTACAGTTGTTTGGTTTCGTCCAACACGACTACCGATATCCCTGAAAGATAATCCACGATCTCGGTAGGCCACTATCCTTCCTCTGTGGAAACTCGGATACTTGATCAAAAGCTGATCGCTGTTTTTCTACGAGACATATAACTGATCGTTTTTTGAAAAAAATCACAAGAAAAACACATTTGCCGATCTTGATATCGTCGAAATCTCCGAGCCTTAAATAGCGCTTTGAGGTGCGCCACAGGCGTGCGTGATGTGTGTCTGCGCTGAAATTCTAATCATTTGCATATCTCCCCTCGCTAATGCATGTTGTAAAATTTCATGGTATTTGCGTGCTTCCTTCAGGGTGTTGCATTTACGGAAGCCATCAGTGTAATTTTAATATTAATAGAATTCTACTTATTTTGAAAGTAATCCTTTAATAAGAACTTTAAATAACAAGATATTTAACCTATAACCAATACAGATGCGCTTACAACAAATTTCGCAAAAATAGCTGTAATTTGTTAAAAATTAATCAATTTTCAAGCATTATCTTGATTAAAGAATAAAGTTTTTTTTATTTGTCTCAGAAGCAATGCCCAGATATTAATTAGAGGACTGATGAAGGAGTTGAGACCAAAGAGTGACACACTGTATCATTTGATGTCTCACATGCATATCTGGAAGGTAAAAAAAAGACGTCAAAATTGAAGAAAATCCTGTGAACGCATTCTTCTCTTTGAAGAGACAACACCAGGAGGTAATAAGGAAGTCGAAATCTGCGTGAAGTTCCGGAAGAATACCGCACGAATCGAAGACCACTAGTGGGACCAATCCACAGTCCAACAACGGAACGATATGCATTTGCCCAAGTCCAAATGCGGGTCAACAGCCTCTTCACCAAATTTTACCACAACTCTTCCGGACCAAGCAGCGTGGAAATCATTTGGCCCCAAACGCAAGACTACGTTCGAATGAGCAAGTGAGCTCTGTCCAGTGTGGTCGATTAGGAAGGTTCTGACTTTTGTCTGACGATTTGGAAAAAACGCATTCGAGTATATCCATTTGCATTTAGTTTCACTTCAAACAGAGTCCTGCAAATCTGTAGTAAAATTTTTTCTCTTTTTCCGTGCAACAGTTGGTAGTCACAGTGTTGCATGGTTATTTATTAATCAATGTCTAACGATATTTCATCTCTTCGCCTCAAATATTTAAGTAAACAAGTCATTTACATAAGTTGGAATTGAATACATTTCAAGCGGTGTTAGTTACAAGTTACAGAAGTTGCATGCTACACATATCGAGAAAAACTATTGTTAGGCTATATTTGTTTAAAATTCGTTTAATGTTATTTTATGTGTGGTTTCTTTACCCTCCCCCTTCGTAAAACTGTTTATTAATAAAGGAATATGTACCAATTTAAACTGCTTCGGAGTGTTTAATTTGAATACAATTTTTACAGTACCTTAAAGACGATAAATATTTTTCTCTTGTGTTTTAGGAACATTATAATTATATTCAGTATTCTTATTTTTCTTGTGACATTTCCTCAGACCCAACAAATACTAACGTTACCGAAATTAATTTTTCTGTTTCGGAAAGTTAGATATATTTATTTAATTCATTTAATGCCTAATTTCATGGATTTATTACACATGACCTTAATAGCTCAGAGGTTTTCTCGTTTATTAGCCATCACAGAATGGCAGTAGAACAGGACAATAAAGAGAACTAATAATGGTGTACCAGCTTCGTTAATATGCATTTTAAAGAAAAAGGGCATTAACTTAATCAATTTGAACCTCTTTGGAATGTACAGCTGGTATATACAATGTATTATTAATGGACCATCACGAACTACTTTAAAATATAAGTTCCCGTCTATTTCGCTTAGAACAATATTATTCTAAATAAAACCTACAGAACTTGTAGACTTGTTTTTCAGTAAAGATGAAAATGATTTCTTTCTACTAATCGAAATTACTAGAAATATAAAAAATAGAAAGATAAACACACAAAGCAATAGTCGCTTTCTTATGAATAAAAGCTGCACAAATCTTGTGACGAACAACAAAGGAAGGCAGAAAGTACCTGTGAAAGCTTGCTTGTCCTCGATGAGAGTTTGCCTTTGTTCCGGCGAGAGAGACTGGAAGGCTGTGTCACTGGGAGCGAAAAAGGTCAAGGGGCCTGTACCTGTAACAAAGTAACAATTGACAGATTAGGTGCGAAAACAGTCTTGCAGGGATACATTAGAAGCGAATTCTTGTTTGAAAAAAAAAATGTTATTTCAATCTTATTTTTTACACTCAATATTAATAATTTGCTGAGAGTTGAATTGTAAAAAGTCATGACCCCAAGCAAGTTAAATGACAGCTTGGGAAAAACAAATACGAATAATTAAATCCGTATGATTTTATAGCAGAGACTCAAACAAAACAATGGACTAAATTCATGACGGTCACATGATAATATAAACACGTGTTCTACATTGAATTCAAAACGGACAATAAACTATATAGCTCGTACTTTTTATTCTATTTGTAAAACTTAGGTAAAATTTCAAATTGCATAGTTGGGTAAAGATGCTCAAGAGTTATAAAAAGAAATTTCTGTAAAAAGATTTTAAAATTAAAGGGAAAAAAAAGTCTTGTTTTATACATGTACTTTTAAATAAAGTGACAAATATTAATTTTTTTTTAAAAAAAAGTTTCTGTAAAAAGCGTAATTTGGCAACAACGAAGTGCATGATCTGATTTGCTGAAAATAGATAATTGCATTTATCGTGACTATGACGTCACACGTGTTTTTCAACTTGATTGGCTAAAAACACGTGGTTTAAAATTCTCATGTGATTATGACGTCACATGAATTTAGCCATTTCTATTGGGTGAGTGAGTAAATGTTTATCAACTAAAAAACAACACGAAAACTTTTGGCGAAGGACCTCGTCATTTTGAGCCTCGTTTTAGTGATAAGGACGACACTTGAACTGGCATCTCTCCTACAAGTTACCCCACCACGCCAAGTGAGTAAGAGAGTGAATATTAACGTCACACTGTTCAGCTATTCGAGGGCTTTTGGCGACGGACCTCATAATTTTGAGCCACGGTCAAGTGACGAGGACGACACCTGAGCTGGCATCCCCTCTCCTAACTACCACACCACACCAACGGGATGATGTCTGAGCTCTCGACAGATTGAACGTGCATCGCTCCTTTAAGCGGCGGGTCTTCAGCGGTATTAGGCTCGAATTCATAACATGCCACCCACCGAGTCCGTGATTTTGACCACTAGTCTACTACGGTCAGCCCCACCACGCCAAAGGAAGGAATTTAAGCTATTACAGATTTAATTCACTACAATCCCTCTACACGATGAATCTTCAAGGGCACAAAGGCTCGAACCCATGACCACTAGGCCTCACTGTGCGGGCTTTTAAAGACTAACTATATGTTATATTAAAGAGCCAACCGATCAAAACACGTCAGATATACAATATAACAGTTACATATAAAGAGTTTCCTTTTTAGTAAAATATTCCGTAAAACAGGATATATTGGGGGGGGGGGAACCTCAGAAAAAATTAAAAATCTTTTTAATCTATCAATTGATGTTTTGCCTTAATTATATTTAGTGTATTATATATTAAAGCAATCGACCACTCATTAATTTCGCATTTTTAAAATAGATAAGAGCTATTGTCGATAAAGTTTGTAATTTTGAGCCACACTCAAGTGATCAGGATAACACCCCCCTTTAACTGGTACCTCCCTCTTCAAATTACCACACCAAAGGGAGTGTGTGTGACGGCTCTATACGCGTCCATGACCAACCCCTTAGGGACTTTTCTGGGGCAATAATTTTACCAACCAACTTTCACTGAAGAAAGAAAACGTGATTATGCAAATTAAGTATATTATATAAATTCTGTATTCACGAGTTTTGAGAGTTAGTTGGTGAGTGGAAGATCGTGAAATAATGAAGTGCAAATCGAAGTTTATCAATTGAAGAAGTCTAAGAGCGGATCACTCGACGGTGATTAAATCCGGATAAAGATCGCATTCAAGGCCTCAACTGGAGGACTCAACTTCATAATAGTACAGGTATCGTTATTCTTGTTTAAATAGAAGTTTAGCTTATTAGTGCGCGACGTAGTTTATATTGAGCTTGTATAAGTTATCGTGGAATCAGTTGTGGGTCCGTAATATTATCCCAGGCTAACGAGTCTCACCTTCGCGCTCTGCTATCTGATCATTTATCTTAATTAGATTATTATTGTGCTGGCTTGATATTTCGTGTCAATAAAATAATTAGAGTGAATCATGTTTTTCACTGTTTTTCACTGTTCACTGATTTTCACATTTCATCACTGTTTTTTCAGTTCCTCCCACACATCTAGCCGGGTTCGAAGGTAGACAAGGGGGATCAGAGGGAAGCAGGAACCGACAAGCATTACAGGAGGACTTTAAGCTACGACAGATTTACCCCCAACAGCCCTTCTACACAAGGTGTCTTCAGTGGTTCCAGAGCTCGAACTCACGGCACGCCAACCACGAGTTCGTGACCATGACATCTGGGTTGCCTCGGCCCGAACGCCCGTTGAAGAGAATTGCTTGCACGTAATTTAAGATTTATGAGTTTTTGAAAGTTGTGAAACGTTATTATGTATGTTAGTTACAACAGTGGCGTAGCGTGAACCCCTGAAACCCCCGCATTGCGCGTGGGCCCAGGGACTATAGGGGGCCCAAAGCTTGACTGACGCTAAGTACGTATTTGGGTTGGGCTTGGGGTCCAAAACCTGAGTTTGCAGGAGGACCCTAATATACTCCGTTTCGCCAATGAGTTACAATGTTTCTCATAATATATTATTTTTATCAATTTTGTTAACGCTTTGAGAATTAAAAAGAAATTACCTATCACTTTTTAAAAATGATCTGAAAAGTTCGTACGGAGGAAAAAAAATGTCAAATATTTCAGACGTTCATTTAATGTTAAGAGATATTTCACCACTACCCCCATTACTTAGAATTTTACTAAATTTACTCTTATGGATTTTATGTCGAAAAAGCAGATGGGGAAAAAAAATAAAATATTAAAATTGAAAAAAAAAAAAAAAAAAAACGAAATGAGTTTTGCTAGTTCCAACATATTCACAAAATTAAACTTAAATTTGTTTGAAAAATCATTCGGTGACTTAGTCAAAAATGAACTTATTTCTCTTTTAAAACTCTTACATAAATCACTGTCCTTTTGAGAAATTGAATTTCTCTATCCCGAATTAACGAGCATTAACTTCGCTGTTATGTATGTTGACTTGAGGTAGAAAACATACAAACATTTAAGAACCTAATTCTTATTTGACTTGCATTCCACCCCCATAACTAACATTCCGTCCAAACAAAGATAATTGTTTGTTTGACGGCAATCCATTCCTGTGAAGTTTGTTAAAAGCAATCATTTCTCGCATCCGTGCTGCATCGACTGCACTGCAATTATTTTTCGAGAAGTCAATTTAGAGCTTGTGAGCAGTAGAATTAAAAAATCCCAAGTTTATAATATTCTTTGAACTAGATAATCCTTTTTAATAGGAAATTAAGAACCAATTGGTGCCGTTGTTTACTTTGCGAAAACATCATTTTAAAGAAGCAAGATTTTAAGCAAAGGTGTTGTAGCTATTTTCGTGAAGGAGTCAGCTTTTCCGGATTAATTGGCTTTAAAATGCTATTTAATTCTTGTGAAATAATGTACAAGACATTGACTTGTTAAATAACTTCTAATTAGCATTTTTGACAGCTATTATATTTTGAAAGGACTTAAAATCCAGGAGAGATGTAATAATCGATTTATTTAGTTTTTATTCCACCTAAATCGTCGAAACTAAGCCTCATTCAATTCCTACTATTAGTTCACTCACTCCCTAAAAAAATATTTATATATATATATATATATATATATCGTGTCTAAATTTTCATTGTTAATAAAATACTTTTTATTCATCCACTGAAGTTCAAATACATTCTTTTAAACTTGTAATGGATGACACTTGACGTTAATACAGTTTTTCAAAAATTAATTCTTTAATTAAATTTTATTTTCTAATTTTAAATTTATTCTACGTTATTTCTAACGAAGCTAGATTTATCTGCAACCGATGGAGCCAGTAAGTTTTTCCAACGAAGTAGGAATTGACTTAAATTTTTTTTTATATCACTTGTTTTAAAAATATATTTCGTGAATTATTTTTTTATTTTTGTTCATTACTGAACGCTTCGTTCATTAATAAAAGAATATATCTGAATATCCGATAGATGTAACAAATAGATCAATTCCAATACTTTATTCTTTTGTTGAATATTTTTATCTATTTATTTGGTATTATTACTGAAATTTTTAGTTGATTGCAGTCCTAGCTAGCAGAAACTCAATGCATATTCAAGATATTTGCTGGAAATGAACTATCTAGCAAATATTGTTACGTGGCTGTATGACTTTCAAATGAAGGAATGTGAGTGAGTGAAAGGCATTCTAAAATAACGTTAGGACTACTGGCGAGGAGCCTCGCAATTTTGAACCGTGGTCGGGAGACGAGGACGATACCTGAGTCGGCAACCTACTTTCCTAACTGGCACACCCCGCGTTGGTATGGAATAGAAGCCACGACAGATTTAACGAGCATCAACACTCGAACCTGTGATTTGGCAATGCCGTCCACCAGTTCATGACAATGACTGCTAGGCAACCGAAGCCTTTCAAATGAAAGGTCTCTGCAAATAACGATGATATTCTGTTGAAGTAAATCGTAATAGGTTCTGGAACTCTTTAGCATTTACAACAGATTTAATTATAACAGGAAATAGTACTAATACACACGCAAACATCTACAACAAAGTCAAAATTCCCCCACATGTAAAAACCAGGCAATACAAATTCGTTGTCGCATAAAACAAAGCCGTGATCAAATTCTCACCAGTCAAATGTTGCTTCCCTGCATCGTCCTTATATATATATTGGGAAGCCATTCTAGAGTTATCTCGTCAAATAATCATCCAAAAGATACTTCTAAATTTATGTAGGAGCATCTATTTTTGTCTCCAAATTCAGCGACCAAACTCGCCAAAGTCACTCCTATTTATTCAGCTGATTGAAGGAACACCTTCTCTCGTTGCCTACACAGCCATTTTTCTGACCATAGAGTACTCTTTTAAAAAAAGAGAAGCGAATAAGGTCCGCACTTTCTAACACGATATTTAAAGATGTTTTTTTCTAAAACATTCATAGCTCTCTCTCTCTCTCTTTCTGTTCTTTCAAAATAAGATATTTCCGCGAGTACAGTAGAACGTCGTTTATCCAAACGTTTATTATCCGGAGCGTCAAATATCCGAACCAAAGTCCGGATATGTTTTCGAACATTGCAATGCTCAGCAGTTGTTTCCTGTGAGGCCAAAGGTAACGGGAAAACCCAAGGTGAGGGACATTAGGGGGATTTCAGCTGTGTGATTTGGTAAACATCTGTGTGGAATATTAGGTCAGTTTGTATCTTAGTGAGGGGGTATATACGTGCTCTTTTGTTGAGTTTTGTTGATGTAGAAACCTGGATGGCATGCGATGCAGAAGACTGTGGATTTCAAATGCTAATTGACGACGAGATTGTGACTTCTGTGCAAGAAGAATTCGACCCTGTCGACGATGAAACGGATGAAGACGAGGACAACAACAACGAAAGTAGCAAATGCTGACGAGTTTCCTGCGATAGAGACAGCTAAGGAGGGGTACGAACCACAATCATAGTGCTGTCCTACTCAACTAGTGCTGCTGAAGAGAATCAGAGACCCTGCAGTGAAAAAGCGAAGGTGTACAATGGTACAGCGAAAAATAAGTGATTATTTACCACAATCAAGGTAAAATTGCGACATTTTGCACCTATTTCGCTTTTTCTTCAAGCACGTTTTCCGCATGGGATGATTTTCAATATTTGTATAGTGTCCAGTATCATATACTGCATGGATCGCATTCGGTTTTCGGTTATCCGAACAATCGCATATCCGAACGGAGTCCGGTCCCAATTGATTCGGATAAACGACGTTCTACTGTATATCTAATAATCTAAGATTGTTTTCAATGAAAGCAACAGGAAAAATAACTGTTTATAGTAAAATACGCTAAACTTCGATAGGGGCTTTCCCGTTTCAAAACGTGAGACGTAAAATTGGAAGGGGGAAAAAAACGTAATGTAACATATGCAAGAGTTAACGTCACTATCTGGAATACCTTTTAACGCATTAAAGTTATTTACATTACCATCCACTTAATGCAAAACTTGTTTTGGGTGCGCTTATTATATCAACATTTATACTGGAAAAATACCCAACCTTCTTTTTCATGAAGATTACAAACACTTTTCTGTCTTTCGCAACAACTAATGGATAGGAAAACATCAGCAGAATATTCGGTATGATATATCTTGTCTTGTCTGTCATGTGTTATATATATATATATATATAGTCTCTCTCTATCAAATATATATATATATATATATATATTTGACAAAGTATTAAATGATCAAGGTTGTGAGTACTTTAAGCAGTTATTTATATAATTAGGAATTATTTTGTAAATGTGTTAAAATACAGCTATGCGGTTATATTTACCAGTTATAATTATTAACATTATATTTTTTTACTTATTGTGTATTCAAAATTCATTTATGGTTAATCTTTTAATTTTATAATCACACTTTTGAAAAATGCTTCTAATATATCAAAGAAAATGCTCAATTATTTCTCGTTGATGATTGACAGAATTGTTATATATATATATATATATATATATATATATATATGTTTTTTAGTTAATTAATCATGGGGTAATACTGTAAAAATTGAACGAACTCACGTCCTTAAATCTATTAATGAATAAACTTTTATATTATTTTACAGTAATGGGGTCCAATGGGTTTGTCCAATAAGTATCGACCAATGGGAAGGAGTAGAGAGCGATCTTTATTGGTGGGACGGAGGGAGGAGGAGAGTAACGTAATCTAGGAGAACCGTATGAGTTGCTTCCGAGTCATTGGGGCGCGTGATCCTAAGTGAAAGTGAGTTTAGCGCTTACGTCGAGATAGGAAATATAGTGAACCATCGAGCAGTGTTGTGCAATTAAATTTTAATCTAAGGTGAACAAACTCGCTACGGAGAATTTGGATATGATCCCTGAGGTTTACAAGATGAAGTCATGTCCACAGAACACGTGTTTCTGAATGGCATGAAAATTGACAGATGGAACAGAAGATATTGAAGACAAACAAGACGCTGTCATAGCAGGGCCGGCTCTAGCAGTTTTGTTGCCCCGGACAAAAAGGAAACATGCCGCCAGTCTCTCTTTAAATTATAATTAAACAAGATATCAATCATTGGCATGGCCAAGTAATTTTAGCGCATTTTTCACATGTTGTATTTTACAATAATGCAACTAATGAACTTTTTACTAACAGAAAGTAGTGTGTGTGTACTGTACCACTCCTCTAAATGTACTACTATTGAGCTGAAAAGAAATAATGACACAAATCTGTATCAGCACTATAAAAAAGCAAAAACTAGCGAAATTCAGGAAAATTTGTAGGAAAATTCGGGAAAACTATGGGAAAATTTAAATATGATTCGGCTCATCTAGGGCACAAATGCGACCCAATGCCGAAAACCCGAGGTCAATTGGTTGCTTATTGGCTGAGAAAAAGGTACGACAAAATATGGAACGAAGACGAAGACGAAATTTACGTCCTAATAGCGCTTTTGTTCCACTACGTGAAAAACGAGCTAAAAAGATAAAATTGTTCACATAGATACACGTCTATAAAGTGTGAATAGTTTTTGCGTAATATTTTAAGTCTTACAAAATAATTCAGAATTAAGGAATTAAGGACATAATTGCTTGTTATTATTTCTAACAAGTAAAAAGTAAGAAGAAATCGGCTATTTCATCAGGAAAATTTCTTCGAAAGAGTTTACTACTGATGTGTGGTGGGGATCGTAGACGTTTATTTTAAAACTTAATGTAATGCACTCAAGACTAAAATAAAACATCTCCTGTGGCTCTCTATCAATCAAAAACTCTTATTACCCCTGTCCCCTTTCGGATAGCTGACACCGGATATTCTATAGTGAAAGAGATGTCAGGTTGTGGCCTCACTCCTGGATGGGGAGAATGTTAAAGATGTGTAAAAGTATCGAATTTCATGATTTAACATATACTCTCACTTCGAACCCTTCAAGTTCCAACATAAAAGAATACTGACGTAAAACATACAGAGTACAAAATAAGGAAATAAGATACGTTAAATGAAGTACCAAATTCACGCCCAATAATATGTCAGAAAACATATCAATTTTTTTGTACTAAAAAAAATATTTTTCAAAGTGGATCCAAATCCCGCCTTTAAAATTTGCCGCCCTAGGCAGGGGTCTGGTTTGTCCGGCCCTAGAGCCACCCCTGGTCCCAGCCACCCTAAAGTCCAGATTTGGCTTCAGCCGATTTTTTTTACTTCCTCTGATTAATAAGATATATTTCGGGACAACTGGTTTCGTGTAAGTGGCTTTGATGGAGATGTCCTGAATATCCATTCGCTTACTGACCTTCATGGTACAAGTGAACATTAGAAAAAGCACTGACAGTGCTTTATTGATGCTGATGGGTCATACTTTGAAAATTATTAACTCATGCCACATATATATACAATAAATTATTTTTCATGACTGAAGTCTTGATGTTTATTGAACAGACCCTGCAGCATATATAGAGAGAGAGGAGAAAAGCGAACTTACTCACTCATTACGAGATCTCCGGAACAATTAAATCTACAGACTTGAAATTTGATAACCATTTTTCTTTTGCTAAGTAGAGATCCGCTAAGAACGGATTTTGTGAAAATCGACTCCCAAGAGGGGTTACTGAGGGAGTTAAAGATAAAAAATTTCCTCTTTTTGAACTAATAGGCCTACAGAGCTGAAACTTCGTAAGCTTGCCGCTCATATATTTTTCATTTATATTCAAGCAAGAGTGTTAAATTTTTAAATATAATCTTCATGTATTGGCTGCCTTATTAACATGTTATCTTTTTATTAATTATACATTTTTTTCGTCCCGTCTCGGTGGAGTGATTGGTTTGTCGCTGGTCGTCTACACCTAAAGTTGCGAGTTCAACCATGGCCCAAGTCGGTGGGTTTTTGTGATGCAGAAAATCGACAGCGGCCATGTCGTATGATTATACGGCATGTAAAAAATCCCTAGAGTGCCTGTTTGACTTGAGTGCTCTCGGAAAAATTAAATCCTAGTACAGGTTCGCATCGTCAGAGCCCAGGTGCCCTCCTCTAGGAAGGAAACTGGGTGTCAAAATTACCTGCGGTGATTGGTATCCCCCTATATGATGCCGCACTAAAAAGATATACCAGTTTCCGGAGAATGTAGTAGGTCTGCAATGGAAAAACTCCAATCCGCAGCCCATTAAAAATAATTTTTTTACATAAAACAATTAATCAATTCTTTTGACTTGTAGCATGCTTATTAATTTCGATTGTGACTTTTAATATATTAATATTTTTTATACTTTAACAAAAGTTTACAGAATTTATATCCCCTGAACCTTTTTTTACATTGGATTTGAAATAACATTGAATGTATCCAAATGTATTCTAACTGATTTATAGAGCATTTAGATGATGTCTTGTTATAGATTTTAATCCGTCAAAGTTTGTAGCTATTTTAAGGCTGCCTTCGGCTAATGTTAAAGAACAGGACCCAAATTCGGAATATTTTTTCAGATATAAAAGTATTCAAACATTAATTTTATTTTCTGGCTGCACTATCCTGTAGAGAATCACTTATTTTATCACACAACTAATTTTTATCTGAGTTGACACATTTTTTTCTTTTAAAAAATGTGTTTTCCATTTTTTTCCTTCTATATCGTAATGCTGAATGAGCTATCCCTTTACGCGTTAAAAAGGAAAAACTAGTTATTTATAAAATACTTTGAACCTTTCAAAACACTATATTATAAATAAATGCATGAGTTCTAATGTCACAAATTTTTATAAAAATTGAGGCATTTTTTTCTACCCGACCATGTGCTCCACGTTAAGTTCACACTGTCATGAAACTTTAAATAATTTTTTAATAATTATAATAATAATAATTATAATATAATATATAATAATAATTATTATATAATAATATATAATAATTAATAATAATATATAATAATAAATAATAATTAATAATAATTAATAATAATATATAATAATTAATAATAATTAATAATAATATATAATAATAATTATTAATATAATATATAATAATAATTTTAATAATAATAATAATAATAATTATAAATATTTTTTAAATAATTATAACAACTTTAAGTAATTATATTCGTAATTTTATATGTAACTAAGAGTAATGTAAACATATTTAATGCCATCCGTATATGTTTATTAAGGGAACCAGGACATGCTCGAAAGTGTAAAATGCCAAAATTAAGACCCTTTGTTTATGAGACGTATATCTTTTAAAATTTCCAATAGGGCTTAGATATTTTACGTTCTTAATAAAGATAATTTAATTATTCTGTAGAACTACAAAAATAACTTTTTAGTTCAAAAGGTTTTTTTCCTGCTTAATTTAAGTAATACATAATTTTTGAGAACTCATAATGCATACTTATGTTTAGGTACCATTTGTTAAAAAAGTATCTTTTTTTTTATTCAAAATATTTTTTTACACATATATAAAACAATACTCAAAAGACAGTGAACCTATTTTTTTAGTTAAAATTTATTATAGTTTCCTTAAAAAAATTATAAAACTTTAAAATTTGGAAAATTTCTATTTTTTTTTTTTTTTTTTGTTGCTTTTTTTATGCATAAAACAATTTTTAAAAAATTAGGCACTATTTTAATAGAAAAAAAAATTAGGTTCACTATATGCATAGGCATCTTGTACAGAAGTATAAAAAATCTGAAATCTTATAGTGCAATAGTTTTTTTTTAAAAATGTACCTAAATGCAAAAATATATGCTTTTGAGAAAAAGTGAAAAAGATTAAGGATCAAAAGGGGCGTTGTCATTTGTTTACATTTTTATTTGTCACATTTTACGGCTATTTTATCAACAAACATATAAGTATTATACATTTTTAGGTTCAGAAAAATTTACTGAACTAAATTATTTTACTATTTTTTAGAACTAAAATTGAAAAATCGATTCTTTGAAAGTATATGATGTCCTGGTTCTCTTAAATCAATATAAGAGTCACTTGTTTTAAAAAGCAAAAATACCTGATAGAAGCCAGCTAAGGCGGGCAGACTTGACCGCTTGCGATAGCTCTTTGAGAATGGGCGAGGCGTCCACAATGTTCATCAAATTACCCGTGGGTTGGTAGAGCACCTGTGTTACTGGAATAACCTGCACAGATCCCATGGTAGCCAGAGCATCCCCAATTGGAGCTCCGGAGGCTGTCACCAACTGAAATGCAGAAATCACAAAATTTTGAAAAGTTCTCCCAACCAGCTGGGTGTTATATATATCTTCCAATAAACAATGAATTAGATTAAGATTCAGAAACCTTGTTATCATCAAATTCTGAACCATGAATCTGATTCGAGCAAGAAAA
The DNA here is from genome assembly GCA_019973975.1 of Trichonephila clavata. Classification (NCBI taxonomy): domain Eukaryota; kingdom Metazoa; phylum Arthropoda; class Arachnida; order Araneae; family Nephilidae; genus Trichonephila; species Trichonephila clavata. The sequence continues at coordinate 260 of BMAO01037582.1, read as the reverse complement.
GAAAGATTTTATGACGTACTTGTTTGCAGTCGGGGGTGACGCTGGAATAAACGTTGAATCGGATGGTTTTCCCTTGCAGCAAAGTGGAGGAGGTTTCATCGTTGCTCAATGAGTTGAGATTGATTCTTCGGGGAATGATGTGGTACTGTAGTAGGGGCTTAGACTGTTCAGGGTTGCTGTCGATGGAATATACCATATCTTGGGGCAGGGAGTTCACAGCGTCATCAGTAGGAGCGAAGACAGTGTACACACCTGCGGAG
>BMAO01037581.1:0-50162 GCA_019973975.1 Trichonephila clavata | reverse complement strand
AATTTTTCCAAATATTGTGAAGTAGTGAAATTTGGTGATAAAAATAGATACTTACAGAAAGTTTAGAAAGACCTATGATGATTTTCAAGAAATTCTTGAAGCTCCTAGAATGGCTTTACAGCTGATATAAGATTAGAAACAATCATTTGACAGCGGCTGTGCGTTTCATTTGCCTTACGCGAAATTGTGACTATGGTTATAATTATTGTGTTCTGTACATGTGGGATTTTGAATCTGTTCTATTGGACCTTCACCTTGGTTATTTCCTGTCAGAAAAAAATCTGGTACTTAAGTATGATCGCCAACTATTGGCTACATAAAATGAAACAAAACACCTGGTTACCAATTCAGAGCTTACGACATATAGGAAATCACATTTGCCAACTTGGCGAGTTATTATAGAGTTGGCGATTGTTGTGGTTATAATAAGTACTGAAAATCTATTGTAGTTAATAGAGAGTTCATAAGCAATAATATTTAAATAAATTAAAACATAAGATTTGAGAAAAGAAGTCTCTTTTGAGACATCTTGGTATTAATCGTACAGAATTTTATTTAAAATCCCTGGTCTTGAACTTTTGCAGAAAACAACTAATTTGAGGCTTTCATAATGCTTAAGTGTTTTAAGTAAATTCTACGAGAGTAACGAAAATATATCTAAATTGCACTTGTTTCATATCATCCATTCTCGTAAAGAATAAAAATATTGAACAAGAATAGTTTTAAAATTCGATCAAATATATCTTCAAATTTGTGTTACCAGCTTAAAAGCGATTATTATTTTGGGATTTAGTAAATACTTTGTGCTTCAAGATGGTACGTAAGGAAAGGTTATTAGTATTTTCATTTTTGAAGTAACAATGGTGTAAGCCTTTATCTTTTTAAACTGATTATTTTAAAAGTATTCGTTAAGTACTTTGTTTTAATGGGGAATGTATCTGCATTAAAAGTTTCCTTTCTTCCATTCCGCTTAAAAGAATTCCAAATTTATATTTTACTAGACTTGATTTTCTCAAAGTATTGGGGTTTATACTGGTAACTAATGCTCTTTCTCTTCTTCTGGTTAAATGATTCTTTTTACAAGTAGGTACAAAAATCGACAGAAATAACGTTCAGTTTTGGAGTGTACGCATTTCATGGTTTTTATGTTTTTAACACGTGTTTATTAGCTTCACCCGTATGTAACGGAATCTTTGAACTCGATTTTACCAACTTTAAAAGTCAGATTAATTCAAATTTGTACACATGTCAAGGACCGATGACAGTACAATAAAAAAAAAAAATTGTTCCATTGTCCTGATCAGGATCATAAGATTAACGATTTTCCATTTCCAGATTTGGCGACTAATTCCAGATGCCATTTCCAGATTTGGCGAGTAATTCTGGATTTGGCGACTAAAAGACTAATTTACAACCCTAAAGCGAAAACGTTTACGGTTTTTTAACTTTAATTAACTAGAAAAGCGTGTTTTTTTAAAAAAAATTTTAAACTACAGTTTTTTTTCCCGAGTACAATTATATTTGTATGTAATTATACGGAGTGCAGATACGCATTTACGCTTAGGCACTCTAGGCACATGCTAGAGCGTAAAAAATTTGGAGGGCTAAAAAAGAGAGAAAAAATCAAATTACAGTGAACGTACCACTGCCTAACAAATTATGAGAGAAGAAAGACAAATGAGATCTACTATGGAAAAAGAAATGCTTAACAAATTTAAACTGCTATGTACTCAAAATGATATCACAATGGATAGTGATTACAATGATGCCATTAACGATTTCGTAATGATCAAAACTCGGAGAAAACAACCTTTGTTATACAAGTTCAATGGCAGTGACTCAACAAAAAATAAGTATGTCTAAAAGTAAAACATAGTAAAACGATAAGCGAAGAAAAAAGATGAGAATAAACAAGTTGAAAATATTTCATTCAAAAACGTGTACTCTATATTGTGATTGCAAACAATTTCATTAATTTACTGTAACAATTTACAAAAGGGGTTGGGTTTGTGATGCCTTAATGTAAGAAATGAACAAGAGTGGCAAAAACACGCCACTCTTGGTTGCCAGTCCAGGACAGGGCATCCTTACCTAAGGACTATCCAGTATCCATCACCTAAGGACAGGCGTGTCCTTAGGTGATGGATACTGGAAATATTTTTCAAAGAGCAAAAACAAATAAAAGAGTTTGAGTAAAAGGAAAATCTCTCCTGAACCAAAACTGGCAAGGTAAAAACTGAAGGAGAGGGGAACTGTGGGGTGTAACAATTTAAAGTGCCTAGGGCACAGGCGAGGGTAAAAACTGCCCTGACGGTGTGTCTCAAAATAGCACCTAAACTCTGAGTAGCTGGATTTCTCGTTGGAAGTAATTGTAAAATGCTGAGAGAAATGTACCATAATTGATAAGAAAAAAAATACGGAAAACAAAGTATGACGTCACAGCCGTATTTGACACATCAACATGAGTCTTTAAAACACTTTTAGAGGCAGATGTTCAAAATGTCCTCCGTGCATATGAGCTCGTTTCGGAGTAAATTTGTGCACTTGTCTCAACAGAGAGGAGTCCACCGAAGTTTTAGCAGCGTGCAGACAAGCAACTGAGTCGGTTTGTGTTGTCACTTAATCTCAAGCACCAATTCCTTGAGATAGTCCTAAAAGAGTAAAAACACAACGGTATGAGATCTGGTGATCGTCGTGGCCTAGAATTGAATCTACGCGTCTGATTTAACCATTGAGGTATGTCATATCTAGCCAATCACGTACAAGAGCACAAAAATATCTTGCAGCATCATTCATTCATCACTCTACATCATCATTTACCGTATTTTTTCTCATAAAGTATGGATCATACTAGTACAGTTATTTTTGGCATTTTTTTATGTACAGTAGAGCATCGTTTATCCGAATGCTTATTATACGGAGCTTCAAATATCCGGACCAAAGTCCAGATACGTTTTCGAACAGTGCAGTGCTCAACAATAGTTTCGCGTAAGTCCAAAAGTGACGTAGAAAACACAAGGTGAGGGATATTTGGCGAATTCAGTTGTGTGATTTGGTAAACATCTGCGTGGAGTATTAGGTCAGTTTGTTTCTAAGTGAGGGGGTGTGTACGTGCTCTCTTGTTGAGTTTTGTTGATGTAGAATCCTGGATGGCATGCGATGCAGAGAACAATGAATTTCAAATGCTAAATGATGACGAGATCGAGACTTCATGCAAGAAAAATCCAAACTGTCGACGATAAAACGGATGAAGACGAGGATAACAACAACAACGACAAAAGTAGCAAGAGTCCATCAAATCTGAAGCGTTTTCTGCTTTAAGACAGCCATGGAGATGCACGAACAACAATCAGAGTGCTGTCCTACTGAACTACTGCTGCTGAAGAGAATCAGAGACCTTGCAGCGAAAATACGAAGGTGTACAAAGGTACAGCGAAAATAAGTGATTATTTTTCACAATAAAGGTAAAGTTGCGACATTTTGCACCTGTTTTGCTCTTTCTTCAAGCACGTTTACCGCCTGTGAGGATTTTCAATATTCGTATAGTGTCCAGTTTCATATACTGCATGGATCGCATTTTGTTTTCGGTTATCCGAACAATTGCGTATGTGAACGGTGTCCGGTCCCAATTGATTCCGATAAATGACGTTTTACTGTACTTACAACGAGGAATCTGGCTATGGAAAATTTGAGAGCTATTTTTGGAACGCCCTGTACAATGTATTAAATAGAAATTGAAATACTTGGTATGTAATAAACTTAAATTTAATTGTATTTTGTTGTATTGCATAATTATGTATTTATATATATTTTTAACTGATATTTTTTAGAAGAAAAATAATGTTTTTTAAGAGATCATCGTAAGTTGCGAATTACTACTATCGCGACTTTTGTCACTTATTTCTATCTGTGACCATCGTTGTCGTTTCTAGATAGTCATATTCACTAATATATAATTTTTCATGATTAAACTTTCATTTAAAATGAACGAAAAATTTTGATACTTAAATTGCCTACTTTTTCACATTATAAAACTGCATATAAAACAGGGAAAATATATAAATTTAGCATTATTACCCTCATATAATAATATTAATAACATATATATAACTAATGTATATATAACTAATACCTTTTAAATGCATTTTCTTTCGAATTTTTATTTGGTAAACGCTCCAGCTATATGGTTGGGTAGTAATTTTTAGCCACTGTTAAGTGAAAATGTCGACATCTAAAATAAATCCCGTTGTCATCACCACGCTAACGCGAAGATTTTGAATCCCGTCAGATTCCATGTACTTAAGCCAGCGTTCTTAAATTTGTGGAGAGCGCCCCTAGAGATACGTGATAACCCTAGGAGGGTGCGCGAGCATATTGAAAAATCAAAAACAAAAGATTGTTTAAAAAATTATTATTTTATTGAAAGTAAACAAACAAAATGCATTCTGACATAATAAAAAAAAACATTTCAACTGATATTATACACTTATCTATACTGCACAATGTATTTTTGTATTTTATAATTAATTTAACAATAATGAGAGTTAAGAATAATTTTAATAATTACCAGTGACCCCACGGGCTTTTCATATGTAAAATTATATGCAAGCATTAACACTTATCTTGATAACTTGTACGGTTTATAATTAATCCTTAACTGCCGATTAATAGTTACGAGATTCGCTCCCCAATTTCACGTTTTGTTCGTATGCAAACGTATGTCATGTATTGAGGGGGGGGGGCAGAGAGAAAATACGTAAGAAAATCCTCTGAAATAAACGAATCCTTCGCAAACACTGTCAAGTCCCTTTTATTGCATTCCAAAGCCTTCGTAAAATTTTTACGATAACAGTGAGTAGAAAAGATCGTATTTCTGAAAGACGTATATATACGTCCGAAGCTGAACGAGACGTTTATATACGCCGGAGACACTTAAGAGGTTAAAGTCGTATTGTTTCTTTAGCATCGAAACATCGCATTGTCGAATTCAATGCATTGTTTTTGTATGCGGGGGCGCGATGAAAATTAGAATTGAATATCTGGTCGCAAGTATTGAAGGTTTGAGAAGCACTGATTTAAGCTCTTACAACAAGACAGAATGATTTTATTTAACTTAATCGGGAGAATGATTGTTTTGAATTACAAGATTAGGCCCTGAAGTGGGCAACTTGTTTTATCTCGTGGGCCATATAGTAAGAGCGGAAGATACCGGAGAGCCGCACCTTTTTGAAATAAATGCATTCATAACAAAAAAAAATTAAGCTAAATAAATTAGTGGCACATTTATTCAATTTATTTATTGCGCTAATTTCACATCTATTGCTTCAGACAAGTTCCTTTTCAGAAACAGTTTAAGGCAGAGTTTCTCAAATTGTGGGGCGCGCAGCCCTATGGGGGCATGATAACTCTTCGAAAAGGCGCGAGCATATTGAAAAATCGAAAATAAAAGATTTTTTTTAAAAAAATATTCATTTACAGAAATTAAACAAATTAAAACTCTCTGACATAATAAAAATAAAATACACATTTACATTGATATAATACACTTATAAATGTATCAATACAGCATGATGTACTTTATAATTAATTTACAAAACTGATAATTACCAGTGCCCCATGGGTTTATCATGTCTTAAATTATATACAAAAATTAGCCCTCATCTTAATAATTTGCACTGTTTATTATTAATTCCTTAACTCCTTAATAAAAATTACGCAATTCGCTCTATAAGGCCACCGTTTTCCACGTGTGTTGTTTTGGGGGGGGGGAGAGAAATGAATAAGTAAATCTTCTGAAATAAGTAAATCTTTCGCAAATACTGTCAAGGTGATTTTTTGCATTCCAAAGCTTTCGGAATAATATTATGAATAGAAGTGCACAAAAAAGAGATTTGTTGCGATGGAGAGGAACTGTTGCGGTGATACGTAGGGGAGATTTATTTTATTACCACAACGTGAGTTAAGGAAGAGGTTTGCAACTATAATAAATTAGTGGATTAAGAATTAATAATCCAAGATATAGATTAAACTGAGCAGATTACCAGCACTTGTTCACATAGAGTTGGTTACTCCCTGTATATCACTTCTAGGGTCTCCTCTTGTAGTTTCACTTGTGGTTGATTAGTGTGCTTAACTATTAACAAAATATTAATTATTATGGAAGTTTCTGGTGATGCTTTGTCCCCCCACACACACCCTTAGATCAGTAGGATGGTGAAGAAGCGGCTTCAAATAGAACGCGCTCACAAATTTACCATTGTTCTTTTACTGACATGGTATAAATGATGTTTACCAAATATATGATAAACAAACAATACATACGAGTTGGGAGTTGGAAAATAAGTTTCCCCTGTCCACTGTGATTAGAGTTGTGTATAAAAGTCAAAACATAGAATGAGATGTTAAAGATAAGACATAACTTTATTTTCCCACACAAGTACCAAGGACATTTAGACATTTGTCATACCGCTAGATAAACTTATAGAAACTCTGTAGGAAAACTCAGGGCTTTGCATACGGAAGAAGCGTTTATTTTTGAGTGGATTTTTTGGAGTTTGGGACCATTACTGCTACGTGGTACTGTGGCATCCTGTCGACCTGGGCTTCTCGAATGTGGCGTTTTGTTGTTTGATGACAATGTGAGACTACACTCAGCGACTGCAATGCAAAGCCATATTGAAACTCTTGGTTGGGAGTGCTTACATCATTGACTATACAGTCCTGATCTCACACCAAGTGACTTTCATCTGTTTCCGGCTTTGAAGAAGAATCTCGCTGGAAGGCGCTTTGGAAGCAAATCTGAAGTCTAACAAGCAGTTATACGCTTCTTCAATATACAAAACCCTGAGTTTTCCTTGGAGGGCGTTTTGAAGCTTATCAAGCTGTATGACAAATGTCTCAATGTATTTGGTACTTACGTAGAAAAATAAAGTTATGTCTTATCTTTAATGTATCATTCTATTTTTTTTTTAACTCTCATACACAACTCTGACCACAGTTGACTGGGGAAACTTATTTTTCGACTCCCCCTCGTAAAATATAAAACAAAACAAACATCTTTCATTTTTTCAACACACTGATGGACAACAAAATCAATGCCATTTTTTTTTTTAGGAATTCTGAAAAGGTTTAGAATAAATTAGTCTTCTACTTAACTGAAATATTTATATTTTCTTTTCTGGAAAAATAGCCGCGGGAGGATATTTTGAAACATATTTTGGAAGTTGGAAGAAAATTTTCATGCAATATTCTCAGAAGGGCAAATGGCTGTTACAAATGCACTTCACTTTATCAACAAAAGGATCACTTGCATACTAAATTTTCTTGCTCATCTAAATTTCATCAAAACATTCTCATGTTTTCAAGGAATTTCTGAAAATTTCTTGTACTTTGCAAAATGAGATATTGCTTATGTTTACATTGATTGTTGTACCCGTCCGTTTCGCTAGATATTTGATGACATTGTAAGTCTATACGTTTTTTCTACGTCATTGGTATCTAAATCCTTGCATTAAACTTCCGGTTATATTGAAAAAAGTCTCTTGATTTAAAAAGGACAGGACTTAAAGCTCTACAACAGAAGTTTATTTATCATTCACGCCCCTGTCCCCCTTTCCAAGTCAATTTCTTTGAAACCCATTTTAACGGATCTCTACTCAACAAAAGTAATATGCCTGCAACATTCCAAGTCTGTTGCTTTGATTGTTCAAAAAAGGGGAATTTTCTTCTCTATAATGCAGTGGTTCTCAAATTGTGGTCACGCTTCCCTTGGGGGCGTGATAACCCTATGTGGGGGAGGGGCGAGCATATCGAAAAGATGGAAATAAATGATTATTTAAAAAATATTAATTTACTGGAAGGAAACAAAATAAAGTACTTTCTGGCATAATAAAAAATAAAATGCACATTTTTCATATAATATATTCATAAATGTATCCGTACAGCTCAATGTATTTGAAAATTAATTAATTCCTCGATTCTAAGTTAAAAACATTTTTAATAATTACTAGTGACTCCCATGGGCTTGTTATATACAAAATTTAACACTCATCTTAATAATTTTTACGGTCGTATTGTAACTTTAGAGTCAAAGTTCTTATTCAGTTCAATACATTCTTATTGTATAGAGGGGGGGGGCGATGAAAATTATGATTAAAAACTGGGTCGCAAATGTTGAAAGCTTGAGAAGCACTGATATAATGCTTCCGTAGCCACCTTTGGAATACAATTTATACATAAAACCGTTCTTAATGGACATATCTACTTAACAAAAGAAACATGTTTACCAAATACAGAATACCAAATACAGAATACCAGAACAGAATACGTTCTCAGCAATTCTGTGCCCCATTACCAATGCGCAGCCCCATTGAAAAAAACTTTTGTACCCCACAAAAGTAACATGTTTACCGGATCTAAAGTCTGTAAATGTTATAGTTCAAAATTTTTTTTTTATCTCTAACTTCGCTGTAAGCACCTTCGAAAAGTGATTTACAGAAAATCTGTTCTTAGTGGATATCTACTGAAAGGGAGGAACATGTTCCTTAAGTTTCAAAATCAATGTGTCTAAATATTTTAAAAACGGGATTTTTTTCATCTACAATGCCTCCCATAAACGCGTTTTGTACTGAATTTCCATAAAAACCATTCTTAACGATATTTACTCAACAATGTCTTTTTGTTGAAAAATCAGAATTTTTTTATTTATCTTGTCGCTATAGCTCCTTGGGGGTTAGAAGAAAGTTCCCGTCGTCGATTTCCACAAAACCACATTCTTAGTGGATACCTATTTAGCGGAAGAAACATGTATGCCAATATTCAAGTTTGTAAGTCTAAATGTTGAAAACTGGAATGGATTTTTTTAAACCTATAACACCTTCATAATCTTCACAATCTCCCCTGTAAATCGATTTCCACAAAATCTGTTTTTAGGGGATGTCTACCCAACAAAAAAACATTTGTTTTTTTTTCAAATTTTGAGCCTGTGGATGTAATAGTTCAAAAACGGGTTTTTTTTGTATAACTCCCCCACAACAGCCTTGGGAGTTAATTTTTGTAAAATCCGTTCTTAGAGTATCTCTACTCAATAAAAGGACCCATGCTTGCTAAATTTGCACCACCACACTGGTCCTGCACCGGGTATTATGGTATGGGGCGGTATTGTATATCACTCTCGCACTTCTCTAGTACGCATTGCCGGTACTTTAAACAGCCAGCGCTACATCTCCAAAGCGTTGGAGTCAGTTGTCCTTCCTTATCATCAGGGCTTGGCTACAGCCATATTTCAACAGGATAATGCATGACCACACGTGGCACGCATTGTCCAAAGGTTCTTCGTCAATCACCAGATTGAATTGCTTCCCTGGTCGGCTCGCTCTCCGGATCTTTAGCCGATAGAAAACATGTGGTCCATGGTTGCTAAACGAGTGACCCAGATTACACCCCCAGTTGCCACACCAGATCAACTTTGGCAACGTGTCGAAGCGGCTTGGTCTGCTGTACCCCAAGAACACATCCAAAGTCTCCTTGAATCAATGCCGAGGCGTGTGGTAGCGGTGATCTCCAACAATGGCGGCTACTCTGGCTACTGATTCTGGCAGGAACCACCTTTCACAGAAGTCTATAAATTTAATCATTTGACGCTTGGTCAGCATGTTATCTACAAAATAAATTTTGTTGAGCTATCTCTTGTCTTTCTTGGTGTTGCATTTACGGTAGCCAGCAGTGTCACTACGCCTTTACTAAAGTCATGCACATTTGAAACTTCTTGGTTCAGTTTGATTGATATTTTTTTGTCAAATTATCAAAGAAAAATTTTAAAGTACTTAAAAATGGGTAAGTATATTTTCTCTTAGTGAAATTATTCACTGGAATTACTATTTGTACCGTGTACATTAATAATAATTATATAAAAAAAAGGATTGGTGTTGACTATGTCAACCCGCGCGACAATTGAGTGCGCGCCTGCTCCCGGGTTAAAGTATATTTTTCATTACAGAAATGAGCAATAACAGAAACTCGCCCTTCTATTTATCATATTCAAGAAAATATCGTAACCAGTAACTCCGTGAAGTTAAATGACGATGTGATAAATTGTCAGGGAAGCTTTAGCTTCCGATAACTTCCTCTCCTCCACCTGAAGACTTGATTACCCCTGGAATAAATTGGATATCATGTTTCATGTGAGGGATTAAGTAGTCGGAATAGAAGTCAGGATTATTAAGAGGCTAATTGGACCACAATGGAACTGTCCAATGGAATCATGTCAGAGCAGGAGGCAAGGGAATTTATTGCTTCGTAAATGAGATGGGTATATTTTCGTAATATTTCGTATCTTTTGGAAATTATATATTTTCCTTTATTATATTTTCTTTGAGATTTGGAGCTATTTGTTTTTCTTATGTTATTAATATGTAAGGATTGTAAAGTTACATTCGATTTGTGATTCCCTTATAGGTTATATAGGAATCTATGTTGAAAGCTTCAGAGTTCTCCTTATGCCTTTGATACTGTTTTAAGGATTTGAATTCGGTTTGATTTATAATTTTTTTAAGCAATTTCAATTTTAAAAATAATTTTGTTTAACAAATGCTGTCATTTAAAACAATTTTTAATTTCTCGGAAAGAAACACAGCGACAGAATTAAACACAAAACTAGTCGTGGTTAAAATTTCAGAAATTAGTTAGATTTTTTTAAAATTCGCACAATAAAGCTCTACGAGGGCTGTTGGTGACAGAATTCGTAATTTTGAACCATGGTCAGGTGATGAGGATGACATCTAAGCTTGAATCCTCTCCTAATTTCCCCACCACACCAACGGGAGGGCGTTAGAGTATCCTCAGATTTTGCGTGCAAGGACCCTCTCCACACGGTAGGTCTTCAGCGGTGATTGACTCAAACTTATGACATGCCAGCCAGTCCGTGACCTTGATCACTAGTCTATTACAGCCACAGAGACTAGTTAAGTAATAGTTAATAACATATAATTATTATAACAAATTATATACAATCTTTTCACTGTTAAAGTCATTCTATCTGAGTTTTTTAATTAAATATTTTTAAAAAATTTAAAATTGTGCTTTTATTGTTTTTTGAAACGTTTAATTATTATTTAATTTTAAGGCTTTTTTTCTTATATTTTTAATCGTTAAATTAAGGGGAATTGCGTAAAATACGTTATGGCACATAAAATACTTTTATTTTAAATTATTAAAATCACGAGATTATTTATTACAAATTATATCGTAATCCTTTCAATGTTAAAAGAAATCACACAGTCATTTTAAAATTCTTCGCTTAATACTGTTTTTACACACATGATGCTTCAGTTATTTGTATTTAAATAAAATAAAATAATTATACTGTTGATTACAAAGCAACAAAATGTTATCTTCATAGTTAGTTCCAATATAAAAATATATTTACCTTTTAAGTTTATTATATTTCTAGACCAGGGATTCCCAAAGTGATCTATATCAACCTCTAGGGGTCTACGACCTGCAATGAGAAAAATATTTTGGGGGTGTATGTTGTGTAAATGGGGTGTTAACGATAGCGGTCCTCATTAAACCAGATCATGACTTTAGTTTTAAAAGAAAATTTAATGAAATGGAAATCGGATTTTACATAAATAACAAATTTATTTACTAAATTTAATGAGGGTTATTTGCATTTACAAGGTGACAGCATAAATTTTGTCAAAACAAAGACCATCATTTAAGCGTTTCTTGCTAGAATTAAGGTAAAGAATTATAGTATTGGATGTCGTGAATTTTCCCAGTTTCTCACTTAGCCACAGACAATCTGCCTGGAAAATGACGCGTTTTAACCTACTTTCAATATTTAAATGCCCTTTATTTAGATTTTTAAATAGGTTTTAGAATGCTTTGACTATGGTCATTGCTACAGTAAGCAATGAATTCATATGGTCACATCGAAAAAAATGTCATATTACAAGAACTGATCGGAATAGGCAGTAACGAGATCTTAAAGTAAAATTTAAAATCGGACGTCTGCACTTTTGGTTTTAAAAAGACATACCTGTTATTTATCACGATTTATAGAGTTTCAGGAGAAAGATTTTAGTTACTTTTCCCAGTGAGAAAGAGTTTCAGCGCGGTTGCCAATCTATAAAATAAAAAGAAAAGAAAAAGACTGAAAACTGCTAACCGAGGAGATTTAGGGTTAAACCTAATAAGGTTGATGCCAATGTTGAAAATTTGATATTGAAGCACCAAATTCATCCTTCCCATTATAAGCCTTTGCGCGCTGATCAGTTGTTTTGTGTATTAATCAATTTTTAATTTAAGTAACATGTTTCTTAAGTTTTAAACACTGTACTTCACTACAGTCAGGAATATAAATAATTTAGATTAATTACCAGGTGTTAAAAAGACATTTGTTGTTAAGCTTGCAAAACTTCAGTATTAATTAAGCAGGGGTTCACCCCAAACCGAAAAACATGACAAGGGGTCCATGAGACAAAAAGTTTGAGAACCTCTGTTCTAGAATAAAAAGATTACTATATTTACAAATTATTCACACTAATGCTTAGAAACTAAAGATATGTTTAAATCATTTTATTTTAAATTTAACCAAAATATTTTATTTCTTAAAATATGTTGCTCATTAGAGGATTTAAAATAACTATTTGAAACTTAAAAATGACAAAAATTAACATGCTAATTATCCTTTTAACTTTAATGAATAGCTTGAATTTATTCCCCAAAAGTAATTGTGTGTCGTAATCAATACAAAAAGTTTCTGTTTTATCTTAAGAAACTTTAATCTTTCATCTTTTGAATAACGTTTAGGATTCTAGAAACAAGTTCTTTTAATTTTCATTTATATTAAGGAATTTTCTTTGAAAATGTTTATTTTCCAAATGTATCTATAATTAATATTTTGTAAAAGGGAAGTAATTAATTAAATATTCTGACCAAAATCTTGTAAAAGTTTGTTTGTCATAGAAATTTTTATTAATATAATATAATATTCTTCAAGCTGTAATACAATCAAAGCCGTTAGAGGAAAAATTTTAGATTATGAATTGAATAAGGTGTTTACTTGTGATTTTCGAAAGCTTACAAGAACTTTTAGTAATTTTAACAGTTTATAACCAGCATTTGATAATTTAAAAATTCCTTAAACTTGTATAACAAAAAATGTAAATAAGTTAATTTAAGTATTTTAAACATCATTCTCTTTTTATGAATATTACAATTCAAAAGTTCTTAAATTATTTCTTTCCCCTCATTAAATATTTAATTTATTTTGAAGAATTCAAAATAAATTTCTCAATTCTACAAGAAGATCAAGATATATACATTTCTATTACATATTTCAAAATGCATTAATAATAAAATAAAGGTTTTATTTCTTACACCGAACAAAAGAAAAAGGAATTTTAAACACTCAGAGGAATTTCAAAGCTTCGAATTTTTAATGAACAAAAGAATTTTACCGACAGACTTAATTAAAATTAAGAGGCACTTACATGTTTCTGTTTCACCTGTTCTTAATAATTAACGAAATCTCATTCCATAGTCTTTCCTTCCATAAATATATTAATATATAACTAATAATTCAATTGTGTATAATACATAAGAAATCTGTGATTAAAAGCCTATGGGATATATATTTGGATTAAGTTTAATTTTAATTAAATTAACTTGAACTAAAACAGAGCTCAAGCGGTATTATATAATTTTTTATATAATATAATTTATTCTCAACTCAAATAATATTCAGTATAATGCAATTATATATATTCCCATACATTCGAATGATATAAGTACTAATATTATCCATACACTCAGTATGTTTATAATTCTTTCAAGTGTTTAAATATTTATCAAGTTAATCTATTTTTATATATGTGTAGATACACTTAAATGGAACATATATAATTAATGAAGTAAATGTTAAATTAACGAAGTATTAATTTTCCTCTGTGATATAGAGCTTCGAGAATGCTAGTGGCATTTGATTAACTTGCTTAGATGTATGATGCTGTCTCCTACACTATCGTAGATTAGAGAGCATTGATTGGTATTCTATTAATCCTCTTTAGTAATAGGGTTGGTCTACAGAATTAGGATTAACTAAGGTAAGTTGAAAGGTACAAGGAATGGTTTTTCGCATTAGTATAATTAAGAATAATTATTTGAAAAACATGTTGAATTTTGTAAATCATTTTTGAAAGATGTGTTTAATATATATATATATATATAGAAATATAATTTTTTTATCAATATCAAACTAAGCAAATTCACGAATTCCAATGGTGCTGCAGATAATGTATAATTCACATTAACCCGTAATCTGTCTTTAAAAATGCATTTTGGTACTCGACTATGGAACTTTTTATTTTCTTAAGTTTATAAAAAAAGAAATCATTAATGAATTTTGCGCAAATTCATTTATGAAAAATTTTATAAATGGAAGAAAAAAATATGAATCAAATTTTAGTTTAAGAGTAAAAATAATTATCAATTCCTAGCATGATTGATTAAAAATCATACTTTTATTGTTAATTTCATTTTCCTTGGAAAATAAATCCATCGCTTTATAAATATGTAATTAAAATTAAACATACTGTAGGAGTATGTACTCGAAATATCAAGTCAATATCATGGATATTGACACCTACATTAAGCTTTGTTAAGAAGTATGTCTACGAATATTACAACTACATTATAAATTTGTATTTTCATCAAAAGTAAGTGAAATATTATTTTTAAATAGACTTAAAAAGAATTAGAAAATTTAATAGTATTCTCTTACTGCTTGTATGCATTAGAGATCGAAATATCGGACTAAAAATTCAATACCGGTATTCGGTATTTTTTAGAACTTAATACCGGGATACCGGTTTTAATACCGGTATTAGAAATTTTAGAAAAAAAAAGTTTTTTTTTCTTTTACTTGCCAGTTTTATTAGAGAGTGTAAATATCACAAGAAATAATTTGTAACTTATAAATTATAACAGTATATAAATAATCACAAAAAATAAAGGAAAATCTTATTTATTTAAATCACATATAAGTGCAAATATTACTGTATTTTTACCAATAATTTTATCTAAATGATTTTTTTTCAAATAATCTAAAGTCCCTGACGTCTTGGGCTTAGAAACTGTGCTTAAATTTGTACCTAATTTGTATCATGTTTCGTTTTTAAATGTGTATGGAGCCAGCTTGTATTTCCTCCATTCACTTTAATAACTCTATAACATTTTTTTACATTGTGCCATCTTATTCTTTTCATCATATAAACAATTAAACCAAACCGAAATATTATCAACTGATTTTTCATATTCTGTAAAGTTATTCTTATTCATTATTATGGGTTCTCTTATTTATGAGTAAGTATAATGAATCTGAAAAACCTTTTGAACCCTAAAGTATGATATGCAAATTATTTCTTGTTAACCGATATTTCGTTTTAAGCATTTTCATGTTAAAGGTACTTTACTGTATTAACACATCACTCAATAAGTCCCGGGCCTAACTAATAAAACAACAACTTTTCAGCAAAATTGAACTTTATTTATAAAGATACTCCCCTTCAAAAGTGATGCATGCACCCCAGCGCTCTTCTAATTTTTTACTACCTTTATCGTAGAACGATTTGCCTTTGATCCCAAAATAGGCTTCGGCTTCGGCAATCACTTCTTCATTTGAACCAAACCTCTTTCCCTGTAACATTCTTTTAAGATCTGCAAACAGCCAGTAGTCACTGGGGGCTAGATCTGGACTGTACGATGGGTGAGAAAGTAATTCGAAGCGCAATTCGTTCAATTTGACCATCGTTTTCGTGGACTTGAGGCACGGAGCATTGTTTTGGTGAAACAGTACTTTTTCTTTTGTATGTAATATTCGCCATGTAATATTCACAATTAATTGTTTTGCCTTTCTCAAGGTAGTCAATAAACAAAATTCCATGCACAACCCAAAATACGGACGCCATAATTTTGCGAGCTGACGTTTGAGGTTTTGGTCGCTTTGGACGCCTTTCACTGGCTGCTGTCCACTCAGCTGACGATCTTTTGGATTTAGACGTGCAGTAATGGATCCATGTTTCATTCATTGTCACATATCTGCGTAAAAAATCCTGTTTATTTTGCTTAAACAGTTCCAAACAACGTTCTGAATCGTCGATGCGTTGTTGTTTTTTATCAACAGTGAGCAAACGAGCACCCTCTTTTTAACAAATGATCATGCAAAATAGCAAATGCACTGCCTTCTGATACCATTAAATTCTCTGCTAGCTCACGCAACTTCAATTTACGATCGGCTAAAATGATTTCATGCACTTTTTTGATGATTTCTGTAACAACTGCAGAACTTGGGCGACTTAAACGTTCAACGTCGTTTGTGTCTGTACGACCACGTTTTAAGTCAGCATACCATCTCTTAACATTTGTTTGCAATGGAGCAGAGTCTGGATAACCTTTATCAAGCCATTTTTTTGCTTTAACAGTGTTTTTCCTCATCAGAAAGTAATGTTCAATTAGCACACGAAATTCTTTTTCATCTATGGATTCCAAACAGTTGTCACTGTTGCCACAAAAAACCACTGTGACTTTATAACTAAACAAGATATTATCTCGAAATTTTGACACGTGCCGTTTGAAAGTTAGTACTACTAGGTTAGGCTAAAAAAAGTTAGAAAGTAGAGCCCTCTATATGTAAGGCCGGGACTTATTGAGTGATGTGTTATATAATCTTCAATTGATTTATGTGACTTTAATAAATATACACAAAATAGTACTCTTTTTAATTATATATTTATTTCTAGTACTGCATTATTGTTTTTTTCTGTTTTATTTACATTATCAATACAGGCTTCCTAGTTTCAACATCCAGTTTAATTCGATAAAAAAAGCAGCTGTCTTTTATTTTCATGACAAACAATTTGCCATTGAATAGGTCACAGATTGCAATATTCAAATTTTATGGTCCTTGCTTGATCTAAAGTTTTGATTAGTTTTGTGCAATTGAGCAACGAAATGTTCGGAACATAAATAACATTTTTATTTAAACAGAATTGGAAAAAAATCGTTTGCAAAACAGAATTCTTTTATTGTAAAAAAATTAAATTCAAGTGAACGAAAGAAACTACTTTTTCTTTTCTTTATTCTTGAAGAAAGAATGTCAAATAGTTTCGATAGCAGACATATTATTAGAATATATATTTTGAGAGATAATCTTCGAAAACGAGAAGAGTTTTCTCGTTATAAAATTTTGGAGTATATTTCATTCTGATTCATAAATTCTTTTATCTATTATCCTCGGTGTTAGGATAAAAAGTTATGATTTAGATTTATTCTAAATCTATAAAGATTCGTAGGAATATTGCAAAAGTACAGTCGATACAAAAATATCAATCGCAGTTTATGAAAAGAAATTGAAGCAATAAATTGTTTTCCTTTAGATTTGACTGTTATACAGAAAATATATTTTAGTGAAAAAGAGAAAATTGCTATGAGTGAGTATTGCAAACTCTTTTACGTGTTTCTAGGTAATATTTTATTAATGAATCCCTTCTATTTCGAATGTAGTTTTTAAATTATTTGAGAAAAATGAATTTTCAAAGCAATTTCAAATGATATGGAATTTTTGTTTTCATAAAAGGCAAAATAAAATGAAAAAAAAAATTTTTTTTTACAGAAAAGATTTTTTTATCTTATAAATATCATTCATCTTATGATGAACATACGAAATGTATTTGTAAATGTAGATTAGTTTTTCTGTTCACTACATTAACTGTCTTCATATTTCCAATGCAAATTCTGATGTAGCAAAATGGAAACAAATCTCTGTGATTAAAATGTAAGTAAATAATTCAAGATAGGATATTACCTCCTTATGATCTATTATTTAAAAACTCCTAAAGGATCTGCAATCTTCAGTCTGATTAATATTTGCCAGCAAATGAATTTTCCAATCGAAAATTTTCGAATAATGACAAGTTTAGAGCAAAAGAAAAGTAAGCTATCTCTAATTATGCTACGCCTATGTGGAAAAATAACGTTTCAGAAGGTCTAATTATTTTTTATTATTTTTCGTTGTAGTAATATTTTACTTTTCGCAATGAACTCGAGACTAGTGGGTTATGAGTTCGACCCTAGTGTCACAGAAGACTTGCCAACACTGAGGTTATGATACACGTCAAATCTGTCAAAGATCAACGTCCTCTTTTTTAGTATGTGGTAGCATGGAAAGGAGGCTCCAGCTCGTAAGGCATATTTCTTGAATAAATCAGAATTTGCTGACATTGGAGGAACTTCAAAATAACATTCAGGTCACAAAACTGGGAGTGTGGTTCTTCGAAGGGGACTTGTGAAAAGCTCGATCGAAAAGACGTCTGAATACTCAGAACGAATATATTGAAAATTATAACCCTGTCTGTAAATAACTTTGGTTAATAAAGTTATTTTTTCTTTATTTTTGTCATGTTTAATGGTCTACGAAAGCAGTGAAAATAGCTTTCATTTATGAAAAGTCCTCTAAATAAAAATTTTATTACTTTGAATTTAAAAGTTTGTTTATTTATTTAATAAATTATTTTCTGCCATTTCTAGACCAAAATTTTTAATTGAAAATGTTTTTGATTAATTTGGGGGTAACTATATATATATATGAAAGATTTGTTATTTTTCATCATTTAAGTAATTCCATGGATTTTGAAATCACACTTCTTGTTAACGGACAAAATTCTAATAATTTCTTATCCTTTTTACATGTGTTTTACTTTAGTTGTTGGCCGAACTTACCCTTAAAAATGTCTGTGAAACATAGTTTTAATACGTGCATGTACACGCTATGAATTAAAACTTGAGTTCAATGGTTGCCAAAGCTTCAAGCAAGGTATTGCATTTGGTTGTTGTTGTTACTAATGCCACCTATCTGAAGTAGTCAGAAATTCATCATGGCAACGGGCTAGATATACGCCTGTCGTTAGCCTAAGCTTTGAAGCCCCAAGAAGGTGACAGTACGATTTTGCTCACACAACATGATAGATGGCGACACCATTCGGACTCACTGATTTAACAAGCAAGTTCTCCGTGTGCACTCAGCAAATATTTGGTGGCATCAGGCATCGAACCCAGGCCTTCCGGTAAGGAGTCCGATGCTCTAACCACAAGGCTACCCACGGCCCATTGCATTTGGAAAAAACAGAATTGTATCAAGAATGGCTAGGTGAAAATCTAAAATATATTCTGCTGGAGCTGAATCCCTAGAAAAGGACATTAAGGTATCCTACTACGTTCAGAACCCTGATTTTGCAAAAGCGTACAAGAGAATATTGTTTTATACACTCATGTCCATAAATTAAGGCTAATGAAGTTCAGCAAAAAAAGAGACAGAAGCAAAACAAATAGACTTATTTGTAAAATATTTATAAACAAAAGGTAAAGAGCAAAAAAAGATGCTATATGTTTGACATAATAATAAAAATTGCGATTTTATCACTGAGTAAATTTCAAAAAAGACTATTTACAAAAAAACAGTATAATATGGTTAGTATGATGGTTAATACGGAGTATGTCTCCGGACGATGCAATACAGGCTTACAACGCTACGCATGCTGAGTATCAAATTATCAATCTGATCTTGGTGAATATTACACCACTCATCAAGCAATGCCCTCCGGAGTTCCAGTAGACAGGTGGGAGGGGGTTGACGGGCTGCAATTCGTCGACCAAGCATATCCCACACATGCTCTATTGGATTCAAGTTCGGTGAGCATGCTGGCCAATCCATACGGGTGATATCCTCCGATTGAAGGCATTCGTCTACAATGTTTGCACGGTGAGGACGGGCGTTGTCATCCATAAACAGAAATTCAGCACCCATGGCGCCCCGAAACAAACGAACATGTTCTTCCAGAATGACATCCCGGTAGATGTGGCCTGTCATCGTTACACTCTGTACATGCAGGTCAGTTCTGGAACCAAGAATAATTCCTCCCAAACGAGCCATCCTGCACCACCGTAACGGTGTCGTTTAATGGTGTTCTCTTGGTGGTAACGGGTACCTGGCGCTCTCCATATGAAAGTCCGGCGAGAATCAGACTGCAAACTAAACCTGAACTCGTCGGAAAACATCACACAAGACCACTGTTGTGGTGTCCACAATGCATGCTCTCTACTCCAGGTTAATCGCAGGCGACAGTGAGTTGCGGTAAGGGGAACACATCTGACAGGCCTACGAGCATATAGACCAATGTGCCCTAAGCGTCTGTACACGGTCTGCCTTGAAACTGTTGTACCGGTAGCTGAAGAGAGCTGACGAGATAGGTCTGATGCTGTGCTCCGTCTGTTTCTTTTGGCAGTAACTGCCAAATACCGGTCCTCATTTGGCGTTGTAACTCGGAGGTGGCCTGTGCTGTATCATCTACTCACATTACCATCATCTTGGAATCGTTGCCAAAGCCTGGAGATGACAGTCTGGGCGATTCCAAGTTCCTCGGATACTTCCAGCTGGGTTCGTCCACATTCCAGTCGTCCTATAATTCTACCACGTAAAAAATCGTCCAAATGTTTCCTTTGTGCCATAACTATGCGGTTATTGAACTGAAAGGCTTTTAAACCGCTAGTGAACAATTTTACTTCTTTGCCACCATTCCTTATATACCCCTCTCTTACACTCTCGTCAATGTGACGTACTATCCGCGCCATCTGGTGGTTCCCTGTAATTTGCACATATTCTTCTTCAAGATGTGTGTAATAATTCTACAGGTGAAAGTTTTATTTTAGAGTTTAATTTCTTTGTGATTCTGAATTATCCTTAATTTATGGATAGGAGTGTATTTAGGATCACTTAAATTATAATACGCGTAATGTCTCAAGAGTATTGCTATAATAAAAACTATTTAAATAAAATATTTTAGCAAAAAATGAGCATAAAATTACCTATTTTCAAAACAGTGTCCTTCAGTGGAGAATGATTCTATAATAAAAATATTTTACCTATGTATAGCTCAGAGCCTGAAAAAGGATTTTTGAAATATATAATTTAGAAGTAGATTTGTCCATATTTTAATACGTCTGAGTGTTAAAATTTTAACATGAAACTCCGATAATTATTTGAATTGGTAGAAACCCTGAAAATAATGGGAATTTTTCAAAAATCGTAGTTCAGGCTCTCTGGAACAGTCTTAGCTAAACATAAGCAAAATATTATTAATATAGAACCATGCTTCATAAATGGATAATGTTTTGTAAATAGATAATTCAATGTTCCTTTTTTGCAAAAATATTGCATTTAAATAATTTTTTATTTTAATAATATTCTTAAAACAATTTATACGTATATTCTAATCTCAGTGACACTATTAAAAAAATTCGTTTGTACGTGTCTGCATGTGTAATCACGATTACAACCGTTGTCGTATACCTTAAGGCCAGGCAGATCAGCAAATCTAAATATCGGTGAATTAAAGACAACCGTTGAAATCAATTCGAGAGCTTGTCAACGTTTTGTAGAAGTGCTCAAAGTGACGAAGCAATAAGGAGGTATTTACATAAAATAAGAAAGAGGTGGAGACTCAGTAAATGGGTAATGTGCATCCTTACGTTTCTGTAGAAATCGGAACAAATGTCTTGCATTTAAAGTCCTCCACCATCCATCTTATTTCCCAGACACATTTCCATCAATCACTTCTTTTTAACTTTAGGCAATCATATAGAACAGTGCTTCTCAAACTTTCAATATTTGCGACATAATATTCAATCATAATTTTCTTCGCCCCCCCCCTTCATACAAATAACAATACATTGAAATCAATACTATACTTTGACGCTAAAACTACGATACAACTTTAACCTCTTAAGGGCCGCAGACGTATATACACGTCTCACTCAATCGGTGCATTAAATGCCTTGGACGTATATATACGTCTTTGGGAAGTACGATCTTTTCTGTGATCTGCTATTCATAAAATTATTCCTAAAGCTTTGCAACAAAATGACTGTGACAGTGCTTGCGAAGGATTTACTTATATCAGAGGATTTTATTTTATTTATTCCTTTTCTGCCCCCCCCCCGCCATTAAATCACACACTTGCATTTACGTGGAAATTTTTGTATATAATTTTATAAAGTCAAGCCAATGGGGGTAACTGTTAATTATTAAATTTGTTCTTAACTTAGAATTGTTAAATTAGTTATAAAATACATTTACAGTACTGGTACATTTTTTTATATGTGTATTATATCTGTGTAAATGTTAGTTTAATTTTTTTTTTACTATGTTAGAATGTATTTTGTAATCTTACTTTTAGTAAATCAATAATTTTTAAATAAGCTTTTGTTTTCGATTTTCCAATATGCTCGCGCCCCCTCTTCGAGCTATGACGTCCCCTTAGGGGGCCCCTTCCCACAATTTGAGAAACACTGATATAGAATATAAACAATTGAAAAATAAAAAAAGAATATAAAAATGGGGGTTTTGACATTTTTCTAAATAAATTATATAAGTAGTTCTACGAAATTGGAATTTATAAATTAGTTTATATCTGGAAAAGTGTGTTTTCCAATACCAAGCAGATATTTTGATGAATGAAATTATTTTATACAAGAAATAAATAAGAGTGTTTTTTCATTCTCAGTTTAAAAATGGCAAATCTAGTAGAATTCCTGATTTTTTTATAAAGTTGCTTTTAAGTAACTTTTAATTTTACCTTTTCTCTAAAGGAGTATTGAATAAAATTTTAAATGTTTAGAAAACAGAAGAAGCTACAAGGGTAATTCGAACTTTAAAAAAAGTGAATGCTAGCATATAATTGTGAAGAGGTCAATAAGATTAACTGCTTATATATATATGAAATCAAAATACTCATATGTGTAAACAACACATATTTCTTTAAAAAAATAGAAGCATTTTACGTTTTCCGTTCATTGTTTAAGTATTTTTCTCTCTTGTTTTTAAAACTTCATTTGTTGCTGTTATTAAACAATATTCAAAACTCTTGAACCATTACTTTCAGTCTGTTGTTTTCTTTTGAAGCTGTCTAAAATAAATTTTATTTCAAGGGAGACACTTATCTGTACCTTGAATGATTAGCTCCCATTGAGCTCTGTTCTTGATTCTCGCACATGTTAATACTTCCTTAATGTATAAATCTAAGGTTTATCTTTGTTTGAGCAAATTATATAGTTCCAAAATTAAAGGAAAGTTATAGAAAATCGGAGCAATGATATTATCAGTTCCAGTTAAGTAATGGGATATTACACTGCAATATTCTCAATTGGCTCCTGCCAGAAGAAAAAGAAGTAGACAGTGAGACCGTAGAACTTTATGGATCGTGAAATAATGGGAGGCTTTGAAGTTTTGCTTTACTGAGAGTGTCAACAAAGATATTTGGATATTGAGTGATAGCCGAAGCTCTATTCAGCATCTATCTGAATGGTGGAGGCATGGTGACAGAACGACAACGAGTATTATCCAGCTATTAAATAGCTTGAATGCTAATGTTAAGATCTTTTTTCACAGTGGGTACCATCGCACTTGAATGTCTATGGGAATGAGATTGCAGATGGTTTGGCCCGCAAGGGCCGCCATAAAGATTCTACACATGGTGGCTGCCTTACTTTTTCAGAAATTGCTACCCGGGTCGAACAAGATATCAGTTCCTCTGGTAGGCAGGCCCCCGTACATGAATGGTATGAAGGAAATCGCCCCGGTGCTGCTTTACTTCGGACAAGCAGTAGGACAGATGAAACTACTCTTGCTAGACTACGAAGTGGACATACTCGAGCTCAACGGCATGTGGATGGTCTTAAAGTTTACCCTCCTTGTCCGAAATGCAATGTGAACCAAGCCGCTCCTGCCCACATCTTGGCTTGCATTGGATGCCATAAGAGCCAGTCCAACTACAAATCTTGATTGCTTAAAAACGCACGGGTTCATGGACTTGATCTAGATGTTTCTGTCGGTCAAGTGGGATAAGAAACAACAACAACAACAAATAATGGGAGGTAGAGACACTAACCAGACAAAGATACCAGTAACTAGTCATGGAGTGCTTGTGTGGAGAGGCATTAAGTCAAATGGATGAACGGGGGGAGCTCCATATTTTCGACCGAGGTTCACTTACTAGAGGTCGTTACTGACATGAGATTAACCTTCCAGACATTCACCTGTTTCGAGAAGCCATGGGTACAGACTTTGTTTTTGCAGAAGACAATGCATGTTCACACAAGACCCCTGCTTTTGAGGAGCTTCTAAGAAATGTGGATACCTGCAGAATGGATAGTGGCTTTCCTGATTTAAATCCCACTGATCATGAGCGGGTTGCTTTGGGAAGACGCTTGGAAGGAAGATCATATCCTTCAAAAAACACCAGAAAGATGAAACAGATGCTCCTTGAAGAGTGACAACTCTTATATAAAAAAATGCTGGGTGATTTATATTAAGAGTGAACAGACGGTGTCACGCAACCACTGCAGTTCGGATAGCCTTACTAAAGGACTTTGGTTTGCTGTTTTTTCCCACGGGTAGACGATGATTTTATTAACATTATTCTGTTAATAAAATCTTTATCTTCTTTGTTTCATAATGTCCGCATGCTACTTATTTTTAGTTACTATGCTTTCATCAGCCTTTAAGTGCAACGTTGAACCTTTAAAGCAGAGGCTCTCAAACATTTTTACCTCATAGACACCTTGCCATGTTTTTCTTTTTTTGGGGGGTAGACCCCCGCTTATTTAATACTGAATTTTTGCAAATTTAACAACTTAAATGTCTTTTTGACAGCTGGTATTGAACAACTTTAAAAGATTTAAATTTCTAACAGTAGTAAAGTAAAGTGATAAAAATTTAATGAAAAAAAAATTAATATATAAAATATTTGAGCTGCAAACAAATGCTTTTAATGGGAGAAGAGATTAATCTGGAGCTTCAGTAACAAATTTTCAACATTTAGAAAACCTTGTCAGGTTTAACTCTAAATCTCCTTGCTTAACTTGTTTCTCTCTCTCTCTCTCTCTTGAGATTGGCAACCGCGCTGAAACTCCTGATTAGGAAAAGCAATTGAACACTTTCTCAAGATATTCCATAATTAGGGATAAATAACACATATAACACTGAAATGATGGTCCCTGTTTTAATAAAACTTATGCTGTCACCTTGCAATGGCGAATTAAACTCATTAAATTTCGTAAATAAATACAGGGTGTTTCATATTGAATGGGACAAAAAGAAAACATGATTGTGAACGGTGTAATTAATTTTTTTAGAAAATTCAAAGTTACCTCAAAAATACATTTATTCAAGTTTCTACAGGTGTTCAATAGGTGCCCCTCCGGTGACACGACAAATGTCTACATGGTAATCAGGCTCCTGACACACTCGTGATAGCATATCCCCTGTGATGGAGTTCAACACTGCAGTTACCCGCTACTTCAGTTCCTCTAAGTCCTGAGGAAGTGGACGCACAAACACCTTGTCTAACGAATTCCCAGAGAAGAAAATTCGTGCGAAAATGTCTTTGCACAACAGTTACCGAGGAGGTTTTGGCATATTCGAAAACGTAGTACGCTTTCGTACTACGTAGGACATTTTGTTTAACAGCGCCTCTAGCGGCGAGTTCGCCATTCGATAATTTTTCCCTGTTGCCAAATAAAACTTGTATAATTGTAGATGCATAATAAATTTGTTTCGGCTGAATAAATCCATTACGGCAGTCACACTGCGCTATTATTTTTGTCCCATTCACTATGAAACACCCTGTATATTAAATAGGTAAAATCTGGTTTTCACTTGATTAAATTTTCTTTTAAAATTAAAGTCAAGGTCTGGTTTAATGCGGGCCACTACTGTAAACCCCCATTTATACCTCATGGACCCTCAAATTATTTTATTGCTGACGTGGACCCCTTGCAGGTCGTCATTGACCCCTGGAGGTCTATATAGACCACTTTGGGAATCGCTGCTTTAAAGTGTTTGACCCATGCTGATTTTTCTCAGAATCACGGCACAATCTGAAAAGTTACTTAAGTTTTGCACACTAGTGTATTTAAGGACTTAAATTTAATTGACAAAGGAATTGAATTTAAATTCGATTTACTGTCTTGTACACTAATTTATATGACGGATTCCGATTGTAATAAATGATGACCAGTGTGAAATCTAATATTATTGAACAGGGGTCGGCAACCTATGGCACGCGTGCCACATGTGGTACGCGGTACAATTCTCAGTGGCACTCAGCAATGCTCAAAAAATGTGTCAATTTTTGAGTGGATGGAAGTTGATGTATTTGTAATGGACTTTACTTGACAAAAAAAATCTTCAGAATAATGGACATTTCCGGAATAACGAAAAAATATGAAAGATAACTTGTGAAAGATAAATTTACAGCTATTTTGCAAATTATTGAATGACATTGCTGGAGAGATTTAATGGTTTGAAAAGAGAAAATTACATGTACTTTGCTCTCCACTTTTGATTCTACATATCTAAAAAAAATTTTTCGACTTATGAAAAATATTTTAATGTTGCAAATCGTGTCAAATTGAAAGTCACAAACTATACTCCTGATTCTGTGATATGAAAGTAGAACTGTACAAGCTCTACAGAGTAGTTTCGCATTAAAATTTTTATTTAACTATATTGAAGGAAGATGCTTATATAATTTGCGTTGTCTACTTCTTATTTTAATATAAATATGTTTAAAAATTTATAATATAAGTGCAATTTCAATTTTTTCTTTAATTTTTGTTGAAGAAATAGTTATATTTTATTCATTTTATGTTTTTAACTTTAAATGATTCAAAATTAATATATAATAAAACTGTAAATCTCTACTATTGATTTCATTTCTCTAACTCTGCATGCATTATCGTGGGAATCGAATTGTTTCAAAAGTATCGTACTGTGTGGCACGCTGAATCATATTGGTAGATTGGATTGGGACGCCACAGCTAAGAGGTTACCGACCCCCGTCATTGGGCATCCAGTCATTAACGTAAGATTATACTAATCACGCTGATGTCGGGATCGTGCTATGTTTAAACAATCTCAGTTTTACAGTCTGGACTGTCTCACCTAAAACTAAGAATTTAAGAAAAGCAAAAGTAATTTTGTATTGCTTGTTGGTTCCTGCTTCCCTCTTATCCCCTTGTCTACTCTCGGACCCAGTTAGATGTGTGGGAAGAACTGAATAATCAGTCGACATGATTCATTCTAATTATTTTACTGTCACAAAATATCAAGCAAGCACAATAATCTTCTAATTAAGAATGATCAGCAATCAGAGCGTGAAGGTGAGACTCGTTAGCCTGGGGATAATATTACGGACCCTCAACTGGTTCCACGATAACTTATACAAGCTCGATATCAACTACGCCACAAGCACGAATAAGCTAAACTTCTATTTAAATAAGGATCACGATACCTGTACTCTTGTGAAGTTAATTCTGTTGAGGCCTCGAACGTTAATCTTTAACGGGATTCGATCACCTTCAAGTGATCCTCTCTTGGAATTCTTCATTTGATACTTTTATAAACTTAGATTTTCACTTAATAAATTCACGATCCTCCACTCACCAACTAACTCGAAAACTCGCGAATACAGAATTTATATAATATACTTAATTTGCATAATCACGTTTTCTTCCTTTCGTGAAAGTTGGTTGGAAAAAATATTTCCCTAGAAGAATCCCCAAGGGGTTAGTTATAGACGCGTATAGATCCGTCACAATTTGTTTTTCAAGTATCAATTCCATGTGAGCAATTTAATTGAGTTTTGCTTTAGATTTACGCATAAAGTTTCTGATTTGAGAAATAAACTAGAGCTTGTATCTCATAACTATTGTTCCGGAAATTTTTATTCGATTTCAACAAAATGGATGATTATCTGAGAAGCACACACACATGATGATTCTACACTTTTAATTCTCATAAACAAATAGTATAAAACTTGGCTTTAAAGTAAAGTACTAAGTTACCTTACATTGTTCAGAATAAAGACTTGGGGAAAATTTATCTTATTTATTTCTAAATTTGAAAACACCTGATCTCTTTGTTGCCGAATCCTTAAGCCTTTTAAAGCCCAGTATTAATTAGTTAAGAAAATTTATCTAGTTTAAAACTATTTACCACTTTGGAAACTGAAAACACATTTAAGTGAATGATCCCATAATTTTTAATCCTATACTTTCAAATCCGAAAAATCCTGTTTTTAAATTTCTCTCTCTCAAACTGTGGCTTCAAATAATTTATTTGAAATTAACTAATGTACTTTTTTAGAATTTTTTTGGTTATAAATTATTTTTCTATTTCAAAAATAATTTGATTAAAGTACTGTAAGTGGAAATTGCAAATCCAAATCTGGATTATATTATAAAAAAAAAGACATAAAATTTTGAAGAAAAAATAAATCCTTTTATGTTAGAAAGGATCATAATGAATTACGTAAATATATGAATGGATTCTTTTTGATTAAAATTCCGCTCTCATATTGCTTTCGTCATTTTCCTTAATTACTGTATGAGATTGTGTTTTCACTCAAGTATTCACGTTAATTAAATCTCCGAGATAAAAAAAAGTGTGATGTAAGAAAACATCATTTTCTAAACGTTTATGAGGTGTTATCACTTTGTAATAAAGCTATTTATGTTGAAATGTCACGCATTCTGAGGACAGAACCCGGTACCTTTGGTTCCGTCAGCACGTAACATACAACTAGACCAAACTGATTACTTCAGTCCGGAGGCTGTTACTGGCATTCATAGATGATACCACTACAAACTTCCCCTACCAGTGAGTCGGTGGATAGGTGAACGAATGATTAAGCTTTGATATGGTGAACATATAAGTTGCTGCTGGAAATTGGAGGAGTTACGTCAAGTGTGTCTGACGAGTTTGTTTGGCTGCGTTACAAGCGATCTGAGGAATTTTTTTGGTTGCTCCTTTTGCAGGTAGATGGTGCCACGACAGACCAGTAGGTTGCGTTTTTCATGGTGCAGACAGGGTGTGACGGATCTATACGCGTCCTTCAACTAATCCCCCTGGAAAATCTTTGGGCTATCAATTACAACTGAAACCTTTTGGAAGAAGAAACCGTGATATGCAGATTAGGTCAGTTATATATAGTATAGGTTTTCTAGCTATTGAGATGGATAGACGGAGATTGAAATATAGAGAAGCTAACGACAATGAAAGATAGTTACCGATCAGGTATTAGTATATATCGATAGAGTGTTTCGGGTATAAAATAGTTGAAGATATTTAAGTGTCGATTTGTCACCATAGCTAAATTGTAACTCAAATATTAGAATAGTGGATTGATCCCCTAAAAGACGGATCAATACACAATAGAAGTCTTCTCATAATTCGTGTCTCTCGTATTTAAATCCCCTATTGCTCTTAGTTGAAAAATCTCATCTTAATTGAATACTAGAATTGTGTCTGTTAATAATTTGTGTGCTGAATGAATAGTTGAAAAGTATTATGGCGAGTCATTATTCATTTGCTCCCACACTTGTCGTGGCTCAGTCCTATTTTGGACTGAGTTCACACCACCCGACGCGTCTCTAAGTGTGGGAGGAAACATACCATCACCAACAAAAGCCATAGTAGCAATTATTTATTCAGGACTGACAACACATAAACAATCACAAGTTTAATTATAAGTGGAAACCTAGGAGTGATTCCCTAACACCTCGATTAATCCTAGTACTCAAATCTAATATTCCCGTCTAAGTAATCTCAGCTATCAAAAATGGACAAGGAGACAAACACTTGCTAACCACAGGTCGCTACTGAATCTATTTCCTTTAATGATTAATCTAACACTTTACTTTTATAAATTATCTCTATCAAATACGCGCTAAGTCGTGAAGTAATTTTCCGGCGATACTTACATGCAGCTTGGCAACTCCTTCTCGTTACATTTACGAAATCTAGACTTTATATAGTAGAACTAATTAACATATAACTATCTCGTGTTTTTCCCGAAGAGGTTGTGAAATAGTAAAAATGCTGGCCCCAAAGTTTCCCAAGAGGATTAGTATTGAATTCACACGGATAGCCCCGTCACACTCTAGCCGGGGCCGAGAGTAGGTCGTGTATGTTACAAGGGTTAACAATTAAGTGGCTTTAATCCAGGAAGCCAGAACCCGGTACCTTTGGTTCCGTAAGCACGTAACATACCAATAGAACAAAATGATCTCTTCAGTCAGGAGGCTCTTGATGGCTTATATAGATGTTACCCTTACAATGTGTTTCTCCCAAGAATTCATTGGGAAAAGAAAACTAATTAACTATCGAGGTTGGAAGAGAAGGGAATGCTTAACTATTTTCTATGTTTTAAATTACAATTTTTACAGAATAGGGTGTAAATAAATTTTTTTTTCAGAATTTCAAAGTCTACCTACGAGGAAAGATGTAATCTTGTATATAGATGAAGGGAACACAATAAAATTAAAACTAATTTTTATGTTAATTGCTGCTACAAAAGGGAATGAATTTTTGGCATTTGAGCTTTTTTACGGCAAAAAGCCAAAGCAATTTTTGACAACTTTGCTGTACACTATGTATTTATTACTTTTCATTTTCATATATGTAAATGCTCTATGGTTTCATAAAATACGAACTTTCCTTTTGGTTAAAGGTATTTCAGTCGGTTACTTCTTGTTGTGTTCTCAAAAAAAAAAAAAAAGAACGAAAGAAATCCGAGTTTAGTACAATTTTTTCTGAGAGAACACTTGCATTTATACTTTTTTTTATTATCCCATTCTCGATCTCAGCATTTTCACAAACTCGGATAACTTTCGGTCCTCACTGGGCTGAGTTTTGGGGGCTGTACTGTATTCTGAAAGTGGATGAGAAATCCTTGTGTTTTACGGTTTTTTATTGCTGTATTAATTGACATAATTTGGCCTAATCTGCCCCATGTCAATGCGCTCTAGCGGGGATATACGCGAGCAATTCGGAAACTATACTCTCTTTGGGCATGGCGCTGGAAGTACGACTCGGAGTGCTTTAATCGAATGCACTGTGACGGATCTATACGCGACCTTATTAATAATCCTCTTGGGGAACCTTTGGGGCGAGCATTCGCGTTAATTCACAGCCTTTCAAGAAGAAACCTTGATATTAGGCCGTGCCAAATGGCTTGATATGGCCGCGTCACAATGACGCCTTAACGTGGGGCGCCATCGTGAGCTCGGCCTATTTGGCTCCGCTCCTTCACCGTCTTGTCTACCTTAGGGTGTGGGGGGAAACAAAGCAACACCAGAAACTTCCATAATAACTATTACTTTATTACTATTCAAACACAATTAATCACAAGTGGAACTACTAAAGGGGACCCTAGGAGTGATATATAAAGAGAGCAATCTGTTCTAAGTGAACAACTCTACGTAAACACGTCTAAGTGAACAAATCTTAGTGAACACGTCTAAGTGAACAAGCGCAAGTGATCTGATTAACTAAATCTGATTCAATCAATTTTAGACCCTTAATCGACTAATTTATTACCTTAGCAACTCCTTCCTTAATTCGAATTGTGATAATGAAATACTCAATGAAATATTCTCTCGTACGAATCACCGCAACAGCTCTCCTGCTCCTTCTATCTTACATCTACAAAACCTTGACTTTATATAGTCAAACTAATTTAAATATCAAGGTTTCTTCGTGAGAGGCTGTGAATTAACGCGAATGCTGGCCCCAAAGTTTCCCCAAGAGGATAAGTAATAAGATCGTGTATATCCGGCACAACATGAGCAATACCTGATTCAGTAATCTTCCTGTCGGCGAATGAGAGTGTCGTAGGGCCAAGAGTTTGCTAGTTATAACGTGACCAAATGTGTGCCGCCATAGAAAATCCCGCGAATTGTGAAATGTGAGGAGTGATAAGATTTCTTTGGGGGGGAGGGGGTAAAAAAACTGTCAGCAGCGGATTTATTTCATGAGTTGTGGGCCGTATACAGGCCGAACATTATAAGTGAAAGTGTACTGCGTCAATGGATACGCTTTTTCAAGGACGGAAGAAAAAAACATCCTTGAGGAATCACGAAGTGGAACGCTGTCTGTAGTGAGTGCTGATCTCATCCGATTACAATCTAATCACTGCAATGAAGAAGTAGCTTGGGGGACAGCATTTCGCGGACGAAGAGGAACTTGAAAAGTTGTGACACATTTGGTTTAAATCGCAGGTGGGCGCTTTTTATACAGAAGTAATTGATAAATTGGTAAAACGGTACGACAAGTATTTGAATCATGGGAGAGACTATGTACAAGAATGGAGGAGAGTTGTACCTTTCATATGTAAATAAATTTTTTCTCCTCTGTCCTAGTTGTTTTTTTACAGAGATTCAGAGGTTACTTTCCGAATTGCCCTCGTATTTAACTACAATTCTTTTTACGGTTAATAAAAGCCCCACTAACTTGTGAGAATTTTTTGCAGACCTCTCTTTTCAAACATCATTTCTTCTATTATTTTTTTAATTTTAAACGAATTTTTGACGCACGTGGTAGGTAAGCTTCATTTTAAAATTAATTTATATGCTATATCAAGTTGGTAAACACTACTTAAAAGACTTGTTTAGATCATATTCTGAAGATATATATTTTTTGTGAACCATGTATGATTTGTGTACTAAAAATTTATGAATCCTTACAAGTCATCATATACTTTGCATTTAAAATAAAATGTGGTGTTATATATTTTGTAAAAGAAAAAAGTTCTGTTTTTCCCGAATGGAATTTTTTTGTTTGTAATTTACCTTCAAAAATTACAATTTCTTCTATAGAAATAAACAGGAGGTTTTTCATAGATAAAATGAGCTCAGAAAATTGTCGTGGTTTTTTTGTGATTGTGTATCAATGAGAATGTAGCTTGTTTCCGGTTATAGATAAAAAAGAAATAAATTTGCAGCTATGTTACATATAAAAATATAAAGACCAAAGTTTTAGGAAACTAATTGAGATTTAAAAAATATTCAAAGAGTTTGAAAGATAAAAAATAATATAATTTAAGGAAGTGTAAATGAATTTAAATGATCCTTTATTTTATAACTAAACTCAAAAAAAAATTCTTCAGTAATTGTCCGAATGGATGTGCTCTAAATTTTTACAAATAGAAGAAACTAAGTTTTTATCCAAAAGAAAAGTCCATATAAATAACCTTTATTTATTTTTTAGAAAAAATGAGACATAACTTTTTTCAAAAAGGTATACTCTTCTGAGATTAAAAAACCTTTTTTACATTAATGAAAATTTCGTGTCGTTTTATTAAATTGTATTTCAGGATAGGGGAAAATATATTAGAACTGTTTCATTAAAATTTCATTTCCAATTAATTTCCTATTTTAAAATATTACATGCAATTTATAAGGCAATAAAATTAGCAGGTTTAAACGTTCGAAAAATTATTATTAAGTTAAGTGAATCTCCATTCTATTTTAAAAGGCGTTGAATACAATTTAGCAAATAGTTTCAGAACATTTCTACAAATCTTCAGCAAACATACTTCAATAAAAGTTAGTATCCTAAGCAACTTAAATAATTTAAACATAATTAAACTTCCAACCTTTTAAACACTTGGCAACTTAAGGACAAGAAATGTCCTTTGTTCATAAAAGTACTAACGTAAAGTAATTATAAAATTGGAATTCATTCTAACTTTTGCTCATCAAGGACAATTATTACAGAAGTTTTAATTTAAAATTCTTCAATAAAGTTGGCGCTTATAAACACATTTCTCCAGAAACCGGATTCTTCATGGCGAACTAATTTAAAGATAATTCACACAAGAAAGTAATGAGTTTTTCTTTCATTTTTCCAAGAAGTTCTAGTTTATTTTTGCATATAAGGATGAAAATAATGATGAATGGGCTATTTTTTCTTTGAATATATACTACTTTGGAATGGTATAATCATCAAAGAAAGAAAGTATTTTGTAATCATTTTTTTGTTTTTGCTAATGATGCAAACTATTTTAGTTTTTAGCTTATTGTAACTACGACTTTATATTAAACGCTTATACCAAGAAAGCGAAAAAATCTTTTTAGAATTATAAGAGCATCAGTACTTCATTATATTTTTCAAGATGACTGACTGCGTTCTGAACCCTGTTTTGAAAAAGCGTGTAAGTGAATATATTTTTTTAATATTTAGTGTACGTTGATTTATAATGTACCTAATAATTTGTATTAAGCCTATTAATACAAGAAAAAATATTTAAATGATGTTTTTTCACAAAAAATGAAGAAAAAAATTATATTATAAAAATTAAATTAATTATTATTAAAAAATAATTATTTTATAAAAAATGCTTCTATAATAATAATATTTTGCCTATATATATTTAAGACTTGTTTAAAGAGCTTGAACTAGTATTTTTGAAAAATCATGCTATTTTCAAAATTTTTATCAATTGAAGCAATATATTACGTGTATTTTGTTAGTATTTTTCTATTCTGATATGAATTTATCCACGTCTAACTTATTAATTTGAAAAATCCTAGTTCAGGCTCTGTACAAAATCCTCAACTATATATATGTAAGGATAATTAAATTAGATCTAAAATTAACTCCCTAGTCCACTTCTAACTTTTATTTTCCCGTTACATCTTCAAGTATTAAATTTATTACCCAGTTCGGGAATGTATTACACATGTCTTTAAAAGATCTCGCCGCTCCTACCATTAATTTTTATTACCTAGTATTTCAAATATACCTATTCAATAAGGAATGCACTTGAACAGACATATGGCTTCTGAAGAAGCCGCGGACTCTTGAGTTTTAACTTGCGCGTGTCCTTCTCTCTCTCTCTTACAAACAGATTACAAAATGATCTCATGGAATAAAGATGGTTAAAATCAAAAGTCTTGATATTCACTTGAAAAACATGACATATATCTATGCAAAATGTTATTATTATAGAAGCATTTTTCATAAAAGAAGAATGTTTTGAAAATTGGTCATTTTTCCATCATTTTTCACTAAAAAAATGGTATTTAAATAATTTTTATTGTAATAATATTGTAACATGGTGTGACTAGTGGTAGCGTTTGGTTATCTTCCCAGTG
Organism: Trichonephila clavata; assembly: GCA_019973975.1. Taxonomy (NCBI): domain Eukaryota; kingdom Metazoa; phylum Arthropoda; class Arachnida; order Araneae; family Nephilidae; genus Trichonephila; species Trichonephila clavata. The sequence goes on along the minus strand of BMAO01037581.1, from coordinate 15,110 downwards.
AAGAGGTAGTCGTAAGCCAAAATTGGTTTATTATTTTCGCACACCTATTTCACAGCACAAATCGTAAAGATATTTAAAAAAAACACTAAAAAATATTTCAATTCTTAAAACTATACTTTCCGAAGATCTCATATCGCCTTTTCTCTCTCTTCTTCAACAACCATACATGTTGCCATTCGGCACTAACTGAACGTAGCTTTCCTGTTGTGCTCTCTTACCAAAAGGACTAGCCTACTGCAGGACGGAAGATTTTGCTTAAATTTTCCCTTTAAATCTAAATATTTTTAAACATAGTTACTGTCCACAGTATAATTAATAATTTAAGCAATAAATTGAAATCCAAAAAGAAATTACAAAATAACAGTATTAGTATATCTTAATGAAAACAGTAATGAGTGGATATGAGTTAAATACTTAGCAAGTTACAGAAATGAATATTTAATTAGTTAAGAATTATCGTTTGATCTACCGTAAAATCCGGCGTATAACATACACCTACACTTTACACCTACACACACTACTACATTTGTAATTTTTAGGTATATTCGCCGTATTACGTGCACTCCAGTTTTTACGAAGAAACCTCAAATGTACATGCGCAATGCTCTTATATTTTGAAGTCATTTATTCGAAGCTTTTGAAAAAGTAGTATACTTATAGAATTACAACCCTTTAAGTTCATAAGGAATGTTTTATCTTTTAATTACTTCAAGCGCTGAATTTTTGACAAAAATAATGCACTGGAGGGAAATTATTACAAATATTTTAGATAAACCTTACAAATTTATAATTATTGAACAAAAGCTGGCACATATTAATAATATTAAACACTTTTTCAAATAAAGGGTATCTAACGTTTTAAAAAAGTAATGGTGGTACATATATTTTGAATCAACACACTTCGAGCAGCATGATAGTTCTAGAAGCATGATTTTTTCTTCCCATGGCGCAATTGAACTCTGCAGACACTACACATATATTCTGTAAGAAACTGGATTGTTTTTGTGCTTTCTGTAAGCAGCGCATCGTCTTCTAGTGGGTCCTTCTGGCTGGTGGGCAGAACTCTCCAAATGTGTTTTTTAAAGTACATAGGGCTTCTTATTCTTGATACGAACACTTTTACTGGTTGTCTGACGCTTATTTCTTAAAGTTACAAAAATGCAAAACTGACAAAAAATCTCTGGATATATTTCTTTTGAAGTCCTTCAAGCTCAACTTTAAAGTATTCATTTCCCGATAGATGATATATGCATTGACAACACTGTCATTCGGGACATTTGTATAATTTGTATGTACTATTATTTCATAAATATTATTATCATTTAAAAAAAAAGAAACGAGTCTTACAGTAGTCGCATATGATGATTAACATCTGACTTGTAATCATGGTAAATACGCAATAGTGACTTTAATCCTGAAAGAAATGAATCGGTTATGACTGGAAATAATTTTCTATCGAATAATTATATCTTTAATGAAAATTTTATTTAATTAACACAAGGAGTTATGCAGTTTTTTATCAAAAATATTTATTATTGTTCAATTTGGGGAAGAGCGGAGACAATAGATTTATGAAAATTTAAGTATGACGCATATACTTGTGATTTCAAAGTATTTAAAAGTCGTTGAAAAACGGCGTCAATAACAGTACCACTGTTAGTTGTCGAAACATTTCGATTAGTGTTCATTTCGAGCTTGAGTTCATCTTTTAGAAAAGCTATGAGCGGCTCAGCTTCTGGCAAACTGAAGTTAACGTTAAAATCACCACCCAAAATCATGGGAAGCGAGTGATAGTTTTTTTTTTAAAAAAGAGCAGAACCACCTTCGGTATACGGTAAAAGTACAAAATGCAGGAAATCTGTAATTTTTTTAACTGTTTGATTCGGAGAAATGTATGTGACCACCAAAATGACAAGACTTGCTGGTATGTGCTGCAGGCGGGCGTCTTAATTGCTACTACAGTTGGACCCCCAGACGAGGGTAGCGAAGAGACACCGTCGAGCGCATGCTTAAAAAATAGAAATATTAGAGAAAATCAAAAATACCCGTTTACTTAATTAGTTTTTTTTGATCGAGAAATCTTTTTTAATCACAATTAAAAATATTATATTGACAGCTTCAGGAATTAACCTGAAAGTATGAAAATGATAAGCACTTAAATATTTATTCATATAATTCCATATTACTTACTCCTATTTTTTTAAGAATGATGAGCTTTGTCAGACGTTTAACAAGAAATATAATTGTTAATATATAGTTTACACATATATAAATATATCCTCAGAGAGATTTCACACACAACGAGCCCTGAGACTTTGACATTTGAGCGTAAGAATCACAACTTTATTCTGGATGAAGTCTAATAAGACTTGCTGGTATGTGCGGTAGGCGGGCGTCTTAATTGCTAGTACAGTTGGACCCCAAGACGAGGCTAGCGAAGAGACACCCTAAGGCGATTCTAGCGAAGAGACACCTCAAGGCGCTGAATTGGTCAAATCAAACAGCGCGCGCTTCCCCCGACTTCCTGTTACGCATTTCCATCCCTTTTCACAAAATCACTGCAACAAATATCCAGCAACCGAGAGTAAAGATGTTACACATCAAAAATGTAACTTATAACAAATCTATCTTGAACAGTATACATGTCCATTATTGCGAAAAAATAAGCGGAATGCATTTTGTATTTGTAAAGAAGATGGCTTTCAATAGCATGGTGGTACATTTTTTGGACTTTCATATTTTCGTACTAATTATTGACTTATTAAATTACATAATATACCTGATTTGTATCAAGTATCACAAGAATCACTTTCAGTCTCACTAAAAAGAACACAGCACAGTCACTTCCAAAAAATACCACTCAACAGACTCTCAGAAGATCAAAGAATGAACTACTGCATAAACCCATTGCATACAATTAGCATCTGGCATCTGTTAGACATTGAGTAACTGCTAGAAATCTACTTCTGCGGTGGTTCAGAGAATGTATCATCTAGCATTTATTTCTGAGGCATTCAAACAAGTGGTACATTTTATGTACCATCCCACAATAAACAAATAATAACTAGTGGTACAACATATGTAACACCCAGCATGAAAGAGTTAAATAAACAGTATTTCAATCTATGTAGAAGTCTAATATATTTCTATGCTCATGTTTTTCTGATTTTTAAATCTCTCATTTTCATACCCAGCATATAACGCGTATCCGTAAATTTCGATCAAATTTTTTGTGTTAAAAGTGCGCGTTATACGCCGGATTTTACAGTAGGTTAAATATTTGAGCAAATTATTAGTATTGTTTTCGTAATTTACCATCTACTTATTTCAATTAATTCAGGATTTGACCTAATTTAGGTATCATTACTAATTATTTTCATCTCTGTCGTCTGCGTAATTTAATGTGTTACTGTTAATATACAAGGATAACCTTTGTGTTTATAAAAAATATGGGATTAAATTGATATGAGAGACATTACTAAATGTTTTTTCACGCTCAAACGACACTATTCAGTAAAAAATAAAGCTTTTTCTTCTTTTTTTAAGATATTTTTTATTACTTTAACCACCCATTTAAAGTAAGTGAAAAAACGAAAGCTTAAAAAAAAAACTTTACGCCTTAAAATAAAAATAAATAAAAGATGTCTACAGAAAATCTGAATTAAGTTAGTTTTGTTTTTTTAGCTAGAGAAATGAGTAAAATTTTATATAAGTACTTTATTATCTGAGATTTACATTTTAACTGAAGCTGTTCAGAATATTTTATTATTATTTTTAATAAACCTGTGAAACACTTAGTATTAACAATATAAAACATAGTGCTTAACGGAACAATCGAAATATATCTTTGCTTGATCTGTTGATTAAGAAAACTAGAAATGAATTTGTTTATATTTTTTATACAGTTATGGACATATCTGGAGAATAAGAGTAAAAAAAAAATGTTCGACTTTTTGAAACCGTTTATGTGTTTGCAAAAACTAAATATTTAATAATTCCATGCTTTAAGGGGTACTAAATAATTCTATTTATTATCTCAAAACTGCAGTTTGGGCTTAGTAAATTTTCTGAAATGGTTTTAAAAATATATGTAGTAGTTTTAACGATCCATATTCTGGAGAGTTATTTTAAACATAAAAAATATACAATGTTTCATTGTGCTCTCTCAGTGTATACAGAACTTCCGGCAAATTTGCAAAATAATCAGTTTTGAACTGTTAGGAAGCATTGGCAAACACTTTAAATACGCCGTTACAGAGCAATAAAAGTTTAAAAGATTTCGCTCTCGAAGCATTTGGGGTACTTTAAAACAAAATATTTGGGAGGGGGGGGGAAGGAATAATGCTTGTATTCTAATTTTTTAAGCAAATGACGTCGAATTGCTTACAATATATTTTAACGTTTCCTTGCCTTGTATAAATAAAAAGTTCTTTACCTATTTTCTGAAATTTAAATGGAATTTTCTATAGTTTATTTCAACTAACTTTATTTCCTTTTATTTTAAAAGTATTACGACAGTTCTAAAATGCAATTAATTATGAAGAAATATAATTCTAAAAGAAGAGAAAATTTTTACAATTTTCCTTGCAATTACTTACAATTCTCTCAATTTTCCTTGCTCTTTGATTAATTTTCGCCTGAGCTTCGTCTCCCGACACCTTTGTTTAAAAAGTATAATTAATTATTTTACTGTATATTTTTATTTAATAGCCTCTTTTTTATATATTGAATGATATGGGCCGTTGAAATATTAACCACTATTACCTTAATCATTTAAAAGCAGTCAAAATGTAAAAAGCATAGCAAAAAAAAAAAGCAATAGAATAGTGTTTATAAGTGAAAAGATTAATTTCTACTATCTACATGTATTTTTAGTTAAAAAGAACATCTTAAATTGTTTCCTCATTTTTTTAAACTTAATTTTATCTTGAACTTAAAGCAGAACAGAACAAAAATTTATTGTTCATTGGAAAAAATTATGATGTAATACTTCGATTTTTCTATGAGTTTTATGCTGTGTAGTTTCATGCCTCTAAATACTTTGGAAATTTTTATCTTTATAATTTCAATCGGGAAAAAATCATTTTTAACCATCTTAATCACTTAGATATTTCGTATTGTTTTACACTATTTTTCTTATATTTTAGAATTAAACCTTCTGGAAGAAAAAAAAACCTTTTATTAAACTGTTTATTTTCTTACTATTATTTATTGTTCCTTATTATTTTAAGGCAAAATACAAAATTCTTACAACAAATACTTGCCAGTATTTTTCTACTTATTAAGAATTAAGAGACAAATTATAAAGTTTATATAAATATTTAAATTTCATCACATATTAACCAGATTCTGGTAAAATATTTTTTGTAAAAAAAAAACGAAAATTTTTATTTTCAATATTTTGATTTTAAATATTGTTCAACAGAATAATTGTATATAAATGTAGCTTCTTGTTTATCCGTGCCGATGCAAAACCGCCTAATTTTTCATAAAATCTTACAAAAACTGTTATGGGATTTGGGTTCCAGCAAAGTTCTTATTAATTTAAAAATTAAAAAAAATTCATTTATATTTCTAAGTTTATATACGAATTGACTTAACGCATATGACGTCACGGCCACATGCTAAATGCAATTATGTTCTTCTACCCAATTTTTCATACACATTTCACTGTTTCAAGAAAAAAATATAGAAACAAACGATCAAATACAGTACCGTAATTAGAACGTATTCTTACAGCAGAATTTTTAATTGACAGTATATATAAAATGTATTGCATAAATAAATAAAAAAAATACGAAAAAAAAAAAGGAATTATAGAATGCTATGTTATATAAAAATAAATTATACTTTTGTTTCATTTATTAAGAGAATTATTTTATTAATTAATTGAATCTAGTAACAAATAACTAAGAGAGTGACTTTCTACAGAAGTAATTCGCTGAAGAATTTCATGAATTAAATTTATTTAAAGAACACTTCGTCATTCTCTGAAACATATTAAATTAATTATAATTATTTATCATTTGAAGGTGGGGCATGTAAACAAGACTAATTGAGATCAACGTAATAAACAAAGCATAAAAGAGAATTAAATGTATTAATTTAATTATGATTAATTTAATTATTAAGTAACTACAAATTGTCTTAATTTAATTCGTGTTATTTAACAAATGCGTTGATTGCTAATATAAATTTATCGAAAAGAACTAGGCATACATACAAAAGGAAACATTTTAACGATTTTCAACAACTGACAAGAATTCGATGTATTTCATTATTTGCCTTATTGATAAGTAGCAAAAAATAGATCTATGCTTACGTCTAGAGAATCGAGAGCAAACAATTCTTGCTGAAATCCAGACAAACAATGAGAAATAGAAACAGTAAACACCACTGATAGTTGACAAATAATCAGTGAAGTTAACATTTTATTTATTTCTTGTTTGTTATGACTTGTTTTCCTAGTGAGACAGATATTTGCAGAAACTAACAATGTAAAAAATGCTATGTTAGATTTCTCTTCCTGGTTTTATATTTTAGCTATCATGCTAAGAATTCTTTCGCGTATAACATGGAATGCTGAGGTAGCAGATATGAGTTTGTGCCAAATTATGATTCTCGTAATTTAGGTATTTGTTTTTTTTATAATACACATAGTGCAGTAATTCTCAAGCTTTCAATATTGGTGACCCAGTTTTCAATCATAATTTTCAATGCCCCCCCCCCACACACATACTCTAAGACTGCAATACAGTCTTAATCATAAACCTTACAAATTATCAAGATAAGAATTAAATTTCGTATTTGGTGCGTTTAGGTAATAGATATTTCGAGCAGGTTACTTTTAAATAAAATGATAAGTATTATGTGGCTTTTTCTTTCCAACTTTTAAATTGGAGCAGATTGCAAAAAAACTTCTAATTAAATTAAATATTCATTTCCTCACTCATCCATTTCTAAAAGTACAAATGTCATTAAAAGAATTGTATAGTCTTTGTTGCTCTCTATCTTTTATCCATCACATCAGGCATTCTCGTGGACATTAGTGTAAGCGCCTCCTCGGCAATCTATTGGACATCGGTGCAAAATGTGTATAAATGCTGCACCTCTTTCAATTCTCAGATAAGTGTTGAACAGCAAAGTTTTTAAAGGAAGTTTTAATGTTCGAAACTGACATTCTGTCAGTTCTCAGAGGGTAGGGGCGGGGGAGCGTCCAAGGAATGCTCTATAGCAGAGTTTCTCAAACTGTGGGGCGCGTCCCTCTAGAGGGGCGTGAAAAACTTAAGAGGGAGACGCCAGTATATTGGGAAGTCGAAAACAAAATATTATTTTAAAAAATATATTCATTTACTCAAAAGAAACAAATAAAATATATTCTGACATGCTAGAAAATAAAATACGCATTTACACTGATATAATAAACGTATAAATATATCAGTACTGTGCATTGTATTTTACAATTAAATTAAGAATTAAGGTAAGAATACTAAGTTAACTACTAAGTTAAGTACAAGTTTAATAATTGACAGTTACCCCAAGGTCTTGTCATGTACAAAATTATGTACAAAAATTAACACTTATCTTGATAATTTGTACGGTTTATAATTAACTCCTTAAAAGCCAATTAAAAATTACGCTATTCGCTCCCCAATCCCTCCGTTTTTTAACACATAGGCGAGTGTATGTAGTGTTTTGGGGGGCAGGGTGTGGAAAAGGAAAAAAGGAGCAAATCCTCTGAAATATGTAAATCTGCCACAAACCCTGTTATGGTCCTTTTATTGCACTCCAAAGCCTTCGAAATAGTTTTATGTATAGCAGTGCCTAGAAAAGATTGAACTTCGGAAAGACGTATATATACGTCCGGGACAATCAACGCACTGGCTGAGCACAAGACGTGTATATACGCTGGTGGTACTTAAGATGTTAAAGTTGTATTGTGGCCTTAGCGTCAAAGTATATTATTATTATTGAATTCAATGCATTGTTATTGTATAGGAGGGGGGGTGACGAAAATAATGATTGAAAATTGGGTCGCAAATGTTTAAAATTTGAGAAGCACTGTTCTATAGGGTTGAGATTTGGAGATATACCTTCCCAATCCATCCGGCGAATATACTCACTTTCTAAGAATTCGCCGACCAGATGAGCTCCATGTGGCCTCGTGTTGTCATCCGTTAAAAGGAAAACAGGGCCAACAGCACTCCTGAAAAAACAAACATAGGGCTAAAAAAATGTTTGTACATACCTCAGAACAATCACAATGCCTATTTCAAAGACTTGGAGGTGTGCGCTGCCATCTAACCGTGATACCTGCCCAGACCATCAAGCCTCCTTTGCCGTAATGTTCGATTTCTCAGACATTGGAGGGCAGGTAAAGGGTATTTGGCTCTCTCCATATGGCGAGAATCACTGGTTAGACTGACCGGAACTCATCAGTCAAGGGAACTGTCACCCACTGATCCAATCTCTATGATCTCTGCTGCATACAACTCAAGAAAGAGATGAAAAACTGTAGAATCTCTGTTACGCCTCACTATAATAGGCAAATGGAAATCAAACAATGGTATAGTACAGTGCTTCTCAAACTTTCAATGTTTGAGATCCAATTTTCAATCATAGTTTCCATGGTGCTCCCCTCCATGCAATAATAATGTATTGAATTCAGTAATAATGTACTTTGATGCAAAAGCTACAATACGACTTTAATTATAAATTGTACAAATTATCAAGAAAAGTATTAAATTTTGCATATAATTTTGTATGTTACAAGATCATAGGATCACTAGTAATTATTAAACTTGTTCTCTTAACATAGTAATGATGAATTAATTGTCACACAAATACATTGTGCAGTATTGATACATTTATAAGTATGTTATGTCATTTTAAATGTGTATTTCTTATTATATCAGAATGTATTTTGTTTTGATTCCATTCAGTAAACTAATATTTTTTTAAATCTTTTATTTTTGACTTTTCGATATGCTTGCGCTCCCCTGGTAAGGTTATCACAGTTTGAGAAACACTGGCATAGTAGATAAAATTGTAATATAACTATAACAACAATATTTCAAATTCTCATCATACCCATATAAAACTATCACTGTTAATGGCTAAATAAAAGAAAATTTTAATGCTAAGGGATTAATTAGTTAACTTAATTATTGTGACTAATTAACTTTAAAGAACCCCATTTGCTTTAACGGAATTAGATACAGAATTTCTAATTTCCTCAAGATCTAAATGATATTTGAATCCGATGTTTAGTTAGAGCCGATATTTAGTTCACATTATAACATAAAAGCAAATGATTTATAACGAAATTCCTTTTCTTAACATCACGTGATAAGTGCTTCATGATAAGTTTAAACTTAACTATTTAAGCTTAAACTAGTATATGAATTTTAAAGCAGTAAAATTAAAAATCAGCACATTGTTTGAAAATATTTCCTGAATAATTCTAAGTAAATTTAGAATTTAAGGGCTTTGGAATATATGTGAATTCCACAAATACGTCAAAATTTTATATGTTGCAATTTAAATTTTCTTAACTTATTTTATATGTAAGCTATATTTTTACTATATTGTTATATTTTGAATATTTTACAATAAAAAATGTATTCATAGGTATAACAACTTCTGGAAAGTGTTTAGGAGAACATTTTCTATGGTCAAAATCAGTGACACTCATTTAACATTAGTAGTTTATTTTTAAAATTTTCACAATTTTTTGAGAAGAATTTTAAGATGTTTTAGTTTGAAACTAATTTAAAGATGAAGAATCAGATAAAGGAAGCAAGTTGGTTTCTGTAATGGAAAGATTATTTTTAAATATTTAATTGATTAATTAATTTGTTAGTTAACAATTGTTTACTTTGAACCATTCACAGTGTTGCTCATTAAATCCACTTGAGATGATAATTAGAAAATTATTTTAAGTCTTCTTTTTTCGATGATTGATCTTATTATAAATCTTTTTTGAGTTTGTAGTTTATTTGATTCCTTTCATTCACAGCTGTATTTTTTTATCTACATTCCAGTAAATAAATAAGTTTGACAAGATTTCTAATGAAAAATGTACCAATTGTTGGGTTGCTTTCTTAATTACCATTTAATCTTCATTTTCCGATTGTGAACATTCGATATTTACCATTTGCAAATTTAGATAGTTTGATTTGGTATAGTAGATTACCATTTTTAGAATTTAAGTTAAAAAATAAATTATTTGTAACCTTTCGAACATAATTGTATATTTCTTCAATAATATGAATATATTTAACTTAGAAATACATCTATGTGATTTATAACGGCATTAAAAATAACTGGAAAGAAAAACAAATAAAAAAAGAATCTCAAAAATTAGAAGTCGAGTTGTAAATTTTTAAAGGAAAATGAAAATATATGATAACAAAGTAGTCTTTTTGTATCCTATGAACAATTTCTTTTTTGTTGACTGATTTCAATTATTAACTTTTCAAAAATGTTGTATAAAAATGATTAGCTTCATTAATTGAAAGTATTTATTCTTTTTTTCAGCTTTACCTCCATCATTATTTTAAATTATGTATAATTATACTTCGCCTTTTCAATTACAATATAACATGTATAAAATGTTATTACATGTGTAAAATAATAAAATTACAATATAACATGTATAACATGTATGTACACTTAGTACAAAAAGCTAAACATATAATTAAAATTTGAGAAATGGCACACTTTTTATACATAAATTAAGACATTTAGCGTACTTAAAACTCGAAATAATTTATTTTCAAATGTAAAAACGTGCTAGTAGTACTTTTTCAAATAAGTATTCAACCGAAAACTACGAAACCTTGTTGACAAAATCCAATTTTCTCTTGCTAGAATGCTTTGCAGTGTCTGCCTTAACTACGAATGAAAAAAAAACTTCACCATTTTGGAATTTACAAGGATCTTCTCACATAAAACCAAAATACTTCTTTAGAAGTAAAGTGTTGGAAATACTTCCCGCTAAGAAATTCTAACTATTCGTTCATTCTAGGAGGATGTGGTACTTCCTTTTGATACCGCTGAGGATTAACTCGTGGAGGTAGACTTTGAAAATATTTTATTATATGTTATTTCTTACCCCCTTGCAGCTTATAACATTCCAAAAAACAAATATATCTGACTTCTGAGCTCTGAGAACACGCTGCGTAAAGTTTTTATGGATATCCTGTAGAATCTTTATAAAATCTGTTCCATAATAATGTTGAATTCTTTTTGAGCATATCTGGCGTTGTTCAGTTCTTTGTATTCTGGAAATTATATAGGTCAAGTTTTAGAATATCGTGTTATGAATTTTAATACAAAGAATTTATACTAAATGAATTTTATTTTTAATCAAAGAATATATATATATAATTTGTTTCTGCAGTTAAAAAAATCCGCTTAGAAATAGACCAGTGTAACTGTCCCTTACATCACTACTGGGGTAAACTAAAAGTAATTAACAGTATATCGGAGTAAATTAATATATTCAATGACATAAAATATCACAGTTACAATAGACAGACACTTAGACAGTACAAGGTAAATATTTAGCGAAAAAAGTGGAAATAAGTTAAATTTACATAATCCAGGATTTGGACATGGGGACGGGAAAGGCTTGCTCATGGGGATCCAAACTCTCTCTGACGGTAATGCAGTGTTTCGTACGGTCACACTTCCATTCCAAGTCCATCCGTAATGTGGCGGTACCTACATTTCGGTCTTAAAATTATCCCGTGCGTTACAACAGGATATATTTTATACGAGCCGTATCAGCTGGCTTCACCGGGTATTCCATGATGTTGTGAGACTTTATATATATTATGCTTGATTTATTGATATATAAGTCTAACCTTTAAGCTTTCATATGAATAAAGACAGTGCTTCTCAAACTTCCAATATTTGCAACCCAATACGCAATCATAATTTTCATCACGCCCTCTTCTTTACAATAGCAATTTACATTTTCTGATAATTTAAAATAAGCTGATGATTTACAGAGGGATTTTAAAATCATGGGACAAACTTCGAGAGGTGGTAGAGCTCACTAAAACAATTAATTTTTGTATTGAAATATAAGGGCCGCGTTGTGAAGCACAAACAGAAAAAAAAACTCATTAACGGAGACAAAATGTTCATTTGCAGCATAATTAACGAGTGATTTCATACATAACAAGTTAAAACATGAATATGACTTGGTTAAACCCTCCTGCTCACCACTGGTACGCAATTAAGAGAGAGTCCTGGTCTATCTCTACAGTGCAGGAGATCCAGGGCTCTTCAGATGGCCTTGGTGGGCTTTAGAAGCGGTCACCTGCGTGGTATGACCTTTGTGCAGGGGGTAAAGTCTTTCTTTACCCATCCCTGCTTCTCCTGCTCATCTTCTGAACTTCTGGGGCATTTCTCTCCGACAGTTGTTTGAAGATCAAGATCTGGTTTGTGACATTCTTATGTGAAAGATCAAATGTATTTGGTTTTAGGCTTTCCAACTCCAAGGAGATTTGAAACAACATCAACATGTTAAAACAGTTTTGGGAATTGCATCCACCAACAGTCTAATAGTAAAGCTCTCCAAACGGTTGATTGACTGACATGTAGACAACAAGCAACAGCCCTTGTACTTGTGACGGGTATTTCGTTCATGTGGTCCAAGATGACTTCTTCCAAGTGTGTTTGTCGTACAGTCCTTGATCTACCCGTTCCTTCAGTACTGGCAATAAAGATCCTTTCTCACATACCTTTGTCCATGTAATCGCTGCAACATTTTGTGGGTCAGTATGCGTCTACTTGGAAAGTGTTCCTGATAAAGCCGCAACACTTATCTGCCATTACCATTAGCAACACCGTACATTAAATGTGTCTGTATTTTTGCTATGAGTAAAATTCCCCATAACGATAGAAATCTCGAGCGCAAATGCCAATTTGGGTGGTGCAGCAGGTCACTGGTATATCTCTTTGCTGCTTTCAACTATCGCCAATATTTTTAGCCAATCACTCCATAAAAGTTTCCAAGCATGCATGGCGGTTGGTGATTGCATTTCTTAAGATTGTTTTAACATTTTATGTAAGGAATCACTCGTTAATTATGCTGCTGATAACATTTTATGTTTCCTTTAATGTTCTATTTTTTCTGTTTGTGCCTCAACGTGGCACTTCCGCCTATATATTCCAAAACAAAAATTGTTTGTTTTCGAGCTCTAACTCCCCTCAATGTTTGTCCTATGATTTAAGAATCACCCTGTATTTATGGAATTTTCAGGAAATTGACTAAGCCAAATGCAATTACTTTTGTTCGCAAGAATTATTTCGCTTAAAAAATATTCAATAAAATAATACTAAATTACATAATTTCTAAAAGGTTATAACTTTGTTTTAGAACAAATAACATATGTTGTTTAGACTAAATTAGCTTTTGTACAGTTTTAAGTTAAAATCAAACGATATTTTTTAGGATAGGTAAAATAGAATCCTAAAAGTTTCTTTACGAATCACAAGAAATTAATTGCAAAACAAAAAATAGGAAAGTTGGACAAAGAATTAGGAGGATATGTGAAATTCTTTAGTGTTCTATTTAACTAATTCTCAGAAATAATGCATCTGTAGATGCAGCAAAGTGCCTCGAATTTTTGAAAGTAGAATAAAAAAATGCAAAATGTGAACATTGTCACGTCCCAGTTACCTTATTTATTCTGCTTAAAGAATATTTTATACATAAAGTTTCATTGTTATAGAAACTGGAAATCGTGTCAACTTTGGTACTGCTTTCTTCTCTTAATTAAGTTTAGCAATTTCAATGTCTCGTTGTATAGCTCAAGTGCTACAATAACTAAACGATTCAATAAATCAATAAAGTGAAACTGCGATAAGAGTATCTTTAACAAAAAATTGCGCTGGTTATTTTACGCATGGATACGCTTTAAATTTCAAAATGTGGCTTGAATACAGAGATTTTCTTAAGACTGACTTAACTTGTGAAAAAATTGTCAGTAAAATTTAATCAAAGGGAAAAAACATTTAGTAATACATTTTAAAGAACGGAATTTTTGTTTTAAATTAATGTACATTTTTTAAAGATATGAAAAAACTTATAAAAATACTGAAAAATATTACACAAATCATTTGTACACTATCTTTAATTCCAAACATCAACTATGAAAATAATTCTTTTGGTAGTTTCAGCATAATTAAGAGAGTTATACCGAACTCTTTACAATTTCAGGAAAATGTATAATTAGAAAAAAATAAACAATGGATCACTGATACATCTTTTGTATTCTGTAAGCAAACAAAAGAGACGAAACAACAGGTAGTGGTTATTACTTATTTTAATACCTAAATGAAACATATTCCAAATTAGTACCAAACCTTAGGTAGCTTTCATTATCATTTCATTTTCTTAACATATCATTTCTGTTTACAATTGAATATTTTCTTTATCAACATAACCCTCGTTTTCATTAAAATGTTCAGGTAATGTTTTTTTTTATTCATGACTCGCGTAGCAATTAATAACACAGGCTTACGAAATCTCTTTTTTTTAAAAATACATATGAAATTTTCGGTGACTTTATATAATTGGATGTGCTGATTTTGAAAATGACCACCATTTTTCTCCATCTCATCAGGATGTTTTGTAAAATGGATATGAATATTTTTGTTAAAATCCTATTTGAAAAGGTCAATACATAGTAAAATTTAGCATGTGCTATCTGGCAACGGTCGTTTTTATCCAGTTAAATCTATGTAAATATAGGTTCTTGATGAGGTAAATTGATTTTTCACCAAATTGATGAAAACTGCTGTTGCCATCTCACGAATTGCCTGTGGTTGAGAGAAAAACAAAATATTCCTTCGAGGTTTAAAAATTTGCAATCAATTAAGCTACAGTTTCTAAAAAAATCTCCAATATCCTATTTTAATTAATTTTTTTAAGGTTATTTCATAAAATAAACGAATGATTAAGAGAAATAAACATTGTATGCCTGAGTACAAAAAAGCAAAGCACTAAAAGCGAAACAAAACGAAGTTTCTATTTACATATGTGATCTTTTTTCTTCGAAAGTTATTTTTGACTTTCTTTTACATTTAATATT